>PVJH01046362.1:0-11868 GCA_004026705.1 Nesogale talazaci | reverse complement strand
ACCCACAGAGGCAGTTCTCTGCTGTCCTATGGGGTCGCTAAGAATCGGACTCGACTCCGTGGCAGCGAGTTTGGAATTTAGTGTAACAGGAAGAGAGTCTTTAAAAAAGCATCCAAAAATACCCCTGCCCTCTGTCCTCAAGTTGATTCCATCTCATAGTGACCCCATAGGACAGTGATTCTCAACCTTCCTAATGTCGCGACCCTTTCATACATAATTATATACTTTGAAATATTTAGGTGTTTTCTGATGGTCTCAGGTGACCCTTTAACACGCACAGGGGTCACAACCCACAGGTTGAGAACCGCAGCTGTGGACTAAGGTGGCACTGTCCCTGTGACTTTCCAAGCCTGGAGCCTTGGTGGAGCCTTGGGTTATGACAGGCTCACAGCAAGGTAGGTGGTCTGAAACCACCGGCTGAGTTGTCCCAGGGCAGAAAGAGGAAGCCTTCTACTCATGACGAGTGATGGCCTCTGAAACCATCAGGCGCAGGTCTATCCGGACCTGTCGGGTTGATGTGAGTCAGAATTGAGTTGGGGTGTGAGGGGGGAGTGTTCATTGATATTTGCTTTATGCAAGACATTTTGCTTAATTCTTTGGGTCCTTGTCCAATCCAATCTCTCCGCCAGGTTGTCAGGGAAACTTTGTTAGGAGTTTTTCAGTGCTGGGAAAAGCAAGGCTTAACAAAAAATTAGACGACTTGCTCAATGTTACAAGAGTAGGAAGCTCAGAGTTGAAATTTGAAGACAGTCCTGACTGCTAAGTCCAACATTTTAAAATGCATACTTTCATTTATTTATGTTGTTGGTAGTTCACTGGTGAAAATATAATAGGAAAATATACCCCCAAAATAAAAATAAATAAATAAAAACTTTGGGCTGAGCCGCGGTGGTGCAAGTGGTTGAGTGCAGGACTGTGGCCCACGGGCTTGATGGTTCAAATCCAGCAGTAGCAAGGCTGGGTAACTCCCACAACCACCAAAGGGCAGTGATGCCCCCCAAAAATAAAAAAAATAAACAAAACATACCACTATGACAGTACTATGTAGTGATACTGATTATAGCCGTGGTTCTGCAGTCATTCACACCCTCCGTTCTGAGTTGTTGTTACCTTGTTAGCATAAATCCACAGCCCCTCTGAAGTCCTTGTCTACTAAGATTTGCTGTTGTCAATTTTGTTTTTGTTTTTTTATTTTGTTTTTTTGGGGGGCATCACTGCCCTCTGGTGGTGGAAGTAGGAGACCCAGCCTTTGCTCCTGTAGAGCTGCTGCTGGAATTGGACCTCCAAGCCAGTGGGTCGCAGTCCTGTGCACAACCACTACGCCACCGGGCCTCAGCCCTTGCTGTTGTCAATTTTATCTCATATAAGATGACCATAATGTTCAAAGCAAACATCTTTTTTCACTCCAAAAATAGCCAAACTCCCTGCCACCACGTGGATGCCGATTCACAGCAACCCCATGCAACAGCGTGGAACAGCCCCTGTGAGGTTCTGTGACTGGAACTCTGCAAGGGAGGAGAAAGACTTCACTCTTCCTATGGAGCAGTGGGTGGTTTCAAACTGCTGATCTCAGGGTTAGCTGGCAGCCCAATTTATAACCACAAATACCACAAGGTATCCTTTTGCTTTAAGAAGCAAAGTTCAAATTTGTCATGACTACATTATATTGATTCTCCAAGAAAATGGACGATTGGATCTTCAGAAGGACAGAAAGTTGAGGCTGAAGTGACTGTGCTTCCTTTTGTGCTGAGTCGGTAGCACTGAGTTAGTGGCCACTACACAATTGATGGGTCCTCCACTAGCATAGCTTGCTGGCTGCCTGCTGTATCACCGTTAAAATTCTATTACCAATTCTTTTTGTTGTTCTTGTTGTGGCATCACTGCCCTGGTGGGAGTAGGAAGATAGTTAAAATTCTCAGCACCCCATTTTCAAAAGGCTGGGGAAGACAGTGAAAGCCCCAAATCCATTTATAACATCCTCACTTGCATTCAGCCTCCATTGAATTCCTTCTGACCAAAGGGCTGTAAATAGTCTTGCCCTCAGGTGTAGTGCTCTGGAAGGGATTACCTCCACTCCCTCCAGCTAGCCAGGTAGGAGCAGTCTCCCTTCAGGGCTTGTGTGAGAATGTCCTTGATGAAGGTTGCGGTTGGCTAAGTCCTTGATAGAGGTTGTTTTACTGGGAATAGAAAGGCAAGAACATTGTTGTATGAGTCATGCCCTGATTTCCTTGGTTGGAAGGCCCTCAGCCAGTCTTATAAACTCATTTATCTAGCATAATTATATGTCCCATTCCCAATTAGTGGTTCCATCTTTAACTGTGATGTGCTGATCTGCCTCCAATCATGAAGATGTGATGGTCTCCTTTGAGTTCCATGCCTTATTTAAGTAACTTTACTATAATCCTTGAATGCCGTTATGGCACTGTTCTAAGGGTCTCCGTATCTGGATGTTTTGTCCTGTCTGTGTCTTGTTTAGACTTCAGAATGAGACTTGAAATCAGGGGCCTCTTCTGTGTCTATTTTTTTTATATCTTCTTTTTTGGGGGGGGGCATCACTGCCCTCTGGAGGTCGTGGGAGCTACCCAGCGCTGCTCCTGGGAGCCGCTGCTGGATTTGAACCGCCAAGCCCGTGGGCTGCAGTTCCACACTCAACCACTTACACCACCGGGGCTCAGCCCTCTTCTGTGTCTTAAAACACTGACCCTCACCAACCTGGGCTTTCACTCAGGCCTTCCAGGAAATTCTAATGGAGGATCTCATCCACCTAGCATTCTTCCTTCCTAACGAGACTGTAGTGGGTTCTTCTTTGGGATGTTAATCACAAGGGCAGCTGTTTGAATCCGTTAGCTATTGGGAGAAAGGTGAGGCTTTCTACACCCCAAAAGAATTACAGTCTCAGAAACCCTCAGAGGAGGTTCTACCCTGTCTTGGCATGTCACTGTGTGGGCAAGGCCTGGATGGCAGTGAGGGAAAGAGACCTGAGGCAGCCTGCAGGGCATGAAAAGTGTAAGGGGAGAAGAGGGTAATGCAGAACCCCTCAGTTTCTCCCCCCCATGCTAGCATCTGAGGATCCTTACATCAGAGCTAATAGATAACCCATTCCAACAGTCCTTTCTCCAAAGAAACATTTCGTGGATAACATGCTTCTTAAGTTATTGTTTAAACCATGTCTTTAATCAGAAACCAAGGAATGTGTGTCAGACACACAGTTTGAGGTGAAACGACCATAGGCTATCCCACCTAGAAGTTGCCCTTCACTGGACTTCAAAGACCCAGGTTGGTGTTAGTGTCATCGGCTAACAGGTGTGGACAAAAAGACTAGAATCAAAATTACCTTGAGGCATTATTGAAGAACAGAGGTCTACAGGACACATCTCCAAGGGCACAGCAGAGTCTCCTGGTATTTACAAAGTAAAAGGCTTTTGGAGGGCTGTTTTCTTAGCCCCACCCCCAGTATGTTTTGGGGGGCAAGGTTTCTGGTTTGGGCAGTTCATGAAGTCATATGGTTTTTATGAGCACTTCCCTGTCACCTCCTCTACCTCCCCCATCTTCCTTCTTGTGGGTGGGTGTGCAGCTTGGGACCACGCCGGAGTTGTAAAATTCAAACCAGAGTTTGTAGCAAGGACATCTGAGATACCTGACATAAGTAGTTGGGTATGTGGACAACTTCTTTGTTTTTAGATTCAATTCTCTGTTAGTATTGGAGCTGTGGTTTTAAGTGACCTAGCAATCACAAGTGTCCTTGCTGTGCATGTGTCTTAAGCCAATTGAACTCCCTCTTTTAGGAAAGGACATTTGTTATCTGAAAGACAACTGAGGTCTAGATTTCTCAAGTTTCCTGTGAAGGTGGCTTTACAAGGTCATATTGTCTGTCCCACTGCCATTAGTGTCTGTTAATGCTCCATTCAAAGCATTGTTTCTACAACCTCTGAGTTCTCCATATACCTCTTGCTTCCAGGGTTAATTTCATTTTTGCCACCATTATTTCCTTTGCATTCCATACACAAGCCCCAACAAAATTATATCGGTCCTTATCTTGCCCCTTAATAATGAACATCATGGCCTTGGGAAAGATACTAGATCTCCCTCAGCTCAACAGAAATGCCTACCCTACTGATATAGTGGGGACTGCAGGGGGGGGGAGGGGGGTTGTTTTATGTGAAATGTCCAGCCAGGTGCCCTGGATGAAGCTGGTGCTCAATAAATAGGAAAGTGCTTCCCTGGGCAAGGTTTCCCAACTCCTAAGGGCATAGCTGGGGCCAGAATCTCATTTTCTGATTCTCAAATGTGTGTGTGTGTGTGTGTGTGTGTGTGTGCGCGCACGCGCACAACATTCTCACATGCACTCTGCATACCACAGAAGCCATGTAAGATCCAATCTCATGAGGCAACAGAGTTTAGCATACTTTGTCATCAGAGGTGGAACTATGTATTTTCAAAGCACTCTCATGAAGAAGATCTTATGTGATCTTGGCCACAACGTGGTAGAAGTGGTGTTCCCAGGTTCACTTCCCACTCAGGGAAGTGGGGCTCAAGCAAGGTGACTGCAGTCAGGTCCATGGCTAGTCAAGGCCAGACATAGACTAACTCTCTCCTTCCATGAGTGCACAATGCCTGTCCACCTGAAAGCCAAGTCATTTCATGGAAGAGTGGAGGAGGAGGGAAGGAGATCCCATGCTGGGTGTCATGAATGACGTAAGTCAACAACAACCCTGATTAGATAGTGAGGGACATAATTGGACTTTGAGAGGATTGAGCAAAAGGCAAAGAGAGAAAAGACTGACATGGCAGTAAACAACTCAATGTGGGGGAATATCGGAAAACAGAGATTGGCTTCCACTGCAGAGTGCAGTGTAACACCTTCCTGCCAGCTATCCGATACTGGCTGCTTATAAATTCTGAAATTCTACAGCACATTCATTGTATCCAGTCCTGCTGCATCCTGACACAAGGACCACAGAAAGTTCCCCACCTTTCAAATTTCACTTTTGCTTTCTGGATGCAAAGGGAGGTAGTGATTCTAAGACCTGGAACCTAGAATTTGGAACCTCTTAAATGTACTTACTTTGGATTCTGGATGATATCCTGGATATCAGAGGCAAGATAGACAAGCACAGTAGTCTTCCTGGGATACACAGAAGTCCAGATTTATGAGCTTTGAAGTGCTCAACAATTGCCATGAGGAGGAGGATAAAGGAATCAATAAATATAGAGTTCACCAATTCCTCTATCTGTGGAGCCAAATGGCTATAGAGCCTGGGCTTGATTCTGGTGCCTTAGAACATTAGAGCCCTGGTAGCATAGTAGATTATGTGTTGGCCTCCTGAACTCAAGGTTAGCAGTTTAAATCCACTAGCCACTCCTTAGGAGAAAGTTAAGACTTTCTATTCCTGTAAAGAGTTACAGTTCTATCCTGCTTTGTAGGGTAATGAGAAGTCAACATGGACTTGATTTTTAGAGGTATTTATACTCCCAGATGCTAAACTCTTAAAAGCCGAATACATCTCTCTCACAGTGGCATTTAATACCTTTGCTCCATGAATATGTTAACAGTCCATTGAATTGTATACTTTAAAGAGGTGAGCATGTAGGGTGTATGGTATATAATGACAGTTTATTATAATTGCTATTTCCTTAAGGTCACTGTTTCAGGGGTGCTGAAGTCAGTATTCCTATTAGAAAGAAATCATGGTCATAACTTATCTATCCATAAATTCAAAATTTCTGGGATCAGAATGATAAGACACTGTTTCAGGCTTTACTGAGGGTGAGTCTAATGCAGTCACATAATTATGCATTCATTTATTCAACAAAAACTAGTGGACTGCTGATTAATATGAGTGCTAGAAGAGGGTGGTAAACAACCACCCTGCTCATCCTCAAAAGACATATGGTCCAGTGGGCTGAATCATGGAATAGGATGGAGCACAATTTGGAATAGCTGGGCTTTACTGAGGACTTACCTTTTGTGTTCCTTCTCGAATTGTCCAGGAATCCTGTGAGAACAATAGCAACAGCCCAAATAAAGTAGCTTCACATTTCTCTTATTTGAGTTGTGCTTGACCTCAAACCTTCCTTGCCACCTCTTGGATTGTGAGTTTCGCTTCCTGGACAGTATTGCTGCCCCTGTGACTAGTAATGTGTCTTGAATTTTGCTCAACATTTTGTGCACTTTGCTGAGACAACATTACCCCTAGCTTTGTGACCGAAACCATGAGCTGAGTCCAGGGTTCTGAAGTTATTTTCGTCATCAAAGAACACTGCAACATAATAAGGTAGTATTTGTACTGCAGTTTGGAATCCATCACTTCACGATAGCAAATCGACCCGGTCATAATTCTTCTAATTGCATTGTTCTCATGTGGTCCTGTTTTATAAACTAATCCCACAGCATATATAATTCTAAGATACATGATATTTGCTTGTCGGCTGTCCACATGTGTCATTTATGCATTTACACCTGATATTGTCACAAATATGTATTGTGTAATTCTATGCTCTATTATTGGCTTATGCAGATAACACACCTCCAAAAAAAAGTCGCTGGAATGGGTCAGGTGGTAGACAGCAATTGAGGTTGCTGTTGGAGGAGATATTTAAATAGCCATCTAAAAGATCATTGTGCCTTTTAGAAAAGTCTGCCACTGGAAGTCTTGAAATCAAGATTGGTGTCCCAAGGTTGCACAGACAGTTAAGTGTTCAGCTGCTAGTGGAAAAGGCCACCCAAAGAAGGCTGGTAAACCTACTTCTAAATAACCACCCCCTGAAAACCCTGTGGTGCATAGTTCTTCTCTGATACACATGGGTACCAAGACTCAGAGTCAACTCAATGAGAACAGACTTATTTAGATTTTTTGAAAATAAGAATTCCATATTCAGATTCAGCTGCTTCAGAAACCCTACAATTTACTAGGTCCTAGTAAAAGATGATCTTGTTTACATTTCACAATCAGTTTTTGACAGAGGTATCAATAACTCATTTCACTGATGCTGACACAGAGCTAAAGAGGCTGGAAGATCTCCCAATGTTTTATCGTCTTCAATGTCATGTTTTTTTCTTTTACACGATGGTGCTATTTCCATCTTGAGCATTTTACTGTGCTGGGAGATTTACAGACCACTGAAAAACAACTCTGCAAGAACTCTGCACTGGCCAGGAGTTGCTGGCTCTCTAAGGTTCAGTAAGCCTTGGCCCTGCTTCCCTGAACTTTGAGTTTCAGTGGCAGGGCCAAGCCCAGAGGCAGGCAGATGCTGATGCCACGGGATCAGCAGCAGGTGACACAGTTTGGGGTGGGTGCTCACTCACGCCTCTGACATGCCTGGTAAGGCTGCTGTTCACGTGAAACAATGCCTAGTGAGGCCAGAAGCACCTGAGTCTGCCGTTGCAAGTCATTTCTCCTGAGTAATATCCAAGGTTATTAACCACCAGGAATGAGAGAATGGAAGGATTAATCTATGAAACCTGAGCTTGCCAAAATGCAAGCAGTTCTACTTTAGCTCACTGATTTAGAGACAGATGGTCCCCTGAGGACCTGCCTTTACTTGCAGTTACTTGCCCTCTCTGAACCAAAAAATATTCCCTCCAACAGATACTGGAATTAGAGATCTTGTATGAAAAGAACCAGACACATAGGCCAAAACAGAAGATTGCCAGCGTTAATGCTGTGGTTATAACAATGAGCCCCTCATTCTATTAACATCAGTAACATTAATATTACCAATTGCCTCACCAGCTGATGGAATGTCACAGTTCGGACCAGCCTAACCATGGCTTCCAAACTTGTCACTTCCCCATTCTGCATTCTTTGGCTACCACCCACCTATTCCTCCTCTCTTTTCCTGAGAAAGAAGTAACCTCCCCATGTCTACAGATCACACCTTGGTCTAGTGAATCAAGAATGAGGTCCTTGAATGAACACCAGGTGGAGATGCAGAAACCAGAAAGTATGATCTCGGGTGATAAGTGGAGTCAAGCGAGTTGGTGGAACTGTTTACTGATCCGGCCCCTCTTATCCATGAGTTCGATCTTGGCCAACATTTCCCAAACAACATGAGTTTCAAACACTTCACTTTCCTTTAATGATCATATGCAATGCCTAACACTTTTCTATCTTAGAAATTCTCTGGGCCTAGAAACCTTTTAGACATCCTACTTCTCCCGAACATAACAAGCAGTGTGAGGATGGTGCAGGACGGGGTTAGGCTTGGTTCTGTTGTACATGGGGTTGCTATGAGTTGAAACGGACTCCATGGCCCTTACAGTAGCACTTCTCTCTTCTTTTAGCTCCACTTTTTCACCAACAGATTTTAGGGGAGTGAACTGTGCTATTTATTTTCCATTTTATGAATTATTCTAAGAAACACATTCTTAGGGAATGTATGCTTCCCTGTACTCATGATCCAACTCAGAGCAACAATTCATACAAGAAAGCATCAATTCCCCAGAACATGTGACTCATAGTGACCTATCAGGTGGCTATGAGTAGGAATCAACTTGATGCTAGTGGGTTGAATAGGTGTACTCATAGCCATGCCACTTTTCTTAAGCTTTCTCCATAACTTGCAGACTTTGTCTCAAGATGCACACAGCAGATTTATCTATCCTCTCTTAGATCAGATGAGAGTAAACTTGCTTTCTGCCATTTTGAAGAGCACGGGACAGTTCTACTCCGTCCTATAGACTGTGAGATGGAATGGACTCCACAGCAGTGAAGTTTGGGAGTTAGATTAGATTTGGGTTTCACAGAGTTCCCAGTATTCAAGATTAACCCATTCCCAGAGAGTGTCACAGCCGGGGGAGCGGATGCCTCAGAGCAATCACTTTGAGTTTTATATTAGTTTGTACAACTTTGAAGACAAACACGTATAGTCTATGAAAGACTATGTTTAGAGTAAAAAACTGTCCTCTGGCATTAAAAACTTCAGGAAGTTTAGGTTTTTGGAGATGGGGGAGAGGTTAGGAGAAATATGCGTAAGAACAATTTTTAAAACAATTTTATTAGCACTTCATCCACTTGTCATATCGATAATTCAATCATATTAAGAGTTGAACAATTGCCATCATATTCAATTATAGAACATTTTCTTCTTCCTTATCGTCCCTTTTATTCTTGCGATTGTTATTATTTTTCTAATTGTGAAAAGAATACATACAACAGAGCATTCTTCAATCCCACAAGGTCTACTTGCATAATTCAGTGCCGTTGATTATACTCTTCATGGCGTGCGACCATTATTGATATCCTTTTCCACATTATTTTACCATCATAGACATAAACTCAATGTCCCTATGCAGCAACTCTTTCCCCTTTACTCATGATAACCATTGGTCTAGTTCCCCCACCCCACCTTGCACCACCAATGGGTGTCCAGAGATAGTATTCACATATCATATACTTCTATGGTTAAATTGCTTTTAAAATTAGCTGTATAATCACAATCAGTTCCAGTGCTCTCTTCCTCTCCCATATTCATTGTTTGGTCCCCAAACCCCCTTACCCTCCCTATCTCCCACCTTCCATCCCAATCATCTATAAACCATTGCATCAGTTATTATCTCTATGCATCTACCCCTGTGCTTCACAAACTAGCAAACCCAACAGAAACAATAAAAAGACAAAAACAAAATAAGGCATCATGGATATAATAACAATAATATAAAGATAAAAATACAAATAATGAGAACAAAATCCAGGGAAGAAATTTTTGTTGTGGAACAACCAAGAAATCCTTGCGCCTAAAAATACTCAAGTGGGGGGAGGTCAACAGACCAAGTATCAAGTTTGATCCAGTATAATCAAGTTTACAATGCTCTTAGTCTGATACTAAGGCTATTCAAGGTAGTGATCTATGGGTAGAGGGGATCACCAGAGGCTTAATCTGACTAGATACTCTGCAGATGAGTTTTGGGCTCCCACTGTCCTCCATAGCCTTCTACAAATTGGATGTTCACAAGTTAAGGTTTGATGTTATTCCCTTAATCATAATTAGCTTTTGAGGGCTGAGCCCTGGTGGCGTAGTGGTTGAGTGCGGGACTCTGGCCCAATGGGCTGGCGGTTCAAATCCAACAGCAGCTCTCCAGGAGCAAGGCTGGGCTTCCCACTCCCACCAGAAGGCAGTGATGTCTCCCCCCAAAAAAAATTGGATTTTGTTTTTGTCATCTTTGGAACACACAATGTGGACTTAGAAGACTTCTCACTTAGAAGGCCGCTTGCTTGAACACAAGCCTTTAAGACCCCAAAGAAGAAATTTTGAATGCCTACTGTATGTAAGCACTCTGTACACTGTTACCTGGTAAGGTTGAGATCTCATTTCATGGAGGAGGAAATGAAGGTTCAGAGGAGTCAAAATGCCAAGGTCAAGCTCCTCATGGTTAAGGAACTTGATTTCTTCCCACCTTCCCCAGAGGAGCTTAGCCATTCACCAGGTGTGTACCCTAGGAGACCCTTTGAATCTTTCTGTCCCTCTGTTCCCTCATCTGTAAAGTGCAGGCCTGCACTGAGGACATCTGTTGTACTTTTATCATTCTGTGAGGAAAGAAGTGCTGCAAACCTGATTAAGGGATTGGCTGTCTATGAACCAATCAGAGATATTGGATAAACACCTCCCTACCAGGCCAAGATAGGGAGGGGAAGACAAAAGTCAGGGGCGGGTGGGAAGACTGTGGAGAATGCTATAAAAACTGTGCGAGACCGACAATTCTTCCTATTTGGCAGCTGCTGCCTCAGCTTTCGAGAGTGACATCTAAGAAGACTCTTCTCTCCCAAACTGTAAGTAAATGGACTTCCTTCGTTCACCCGGACTGTACCTGGGCCCAATGGGTTCACAACAGCACTGCGTTCACACAGGGGGAAAAAAGGCATGTTTGCTTTTGTGTTCAGGAAAAAAAAAATGAAGGTCACTTTTGATCTGCTGAGATGATTATATTCCTTTCTAAGAGTGAACGTGGCTCTTTGAAGAGTAGCAACATACTCCAGTGTGAGTATGGCAGTGTTAAGAGTATGGTGGCAGTTTTGAATTATTTAGTGACACACACACAGAATTTTATTTGAATTTTGAGATTTCTGATCCTGCCCACTTTCCCTTAACTGCTGTCTCTTTGGCCCTCAACTCTTGCCAGGCCCCACAGAGTGGAAGAAAGTGCCCCTGGGTCCTGCACCATTCCCACGAGTGGGGTTTGACTGCCTGATTTTCAGAAGTAAATGTCCAGGCCTTTCTTTCTCATCTCTGTTAGTCTGAATGCTCTGGGGAAACCTGGGCAGCATGATACCAGCATGAAAGCCTCCCCGGACGGGTGGTGAAAATGCTACTGCAGAGCTATGACCGCCCCACTCTCCAAGGGTGACTTTGCTAATGATTCACTCCCCAGTCTAACAGTGCCCCCCCCTGCCCCCCCCCATGTCCTCTTCTTCAGTCTCTTCCCGCCACTGCTAGTACTGAGCCCCGCAGTCTCTTCACCAGAGAAACCAACTCTTGTTTTGCCCCTTGCCTTCACCCACTGCTCCCCCAAGAAAAGGAAACGGGGTGGGAGCTTCAGAGCACGCACGCTCACCACTTAATTATGGATTTTCCAGCAACCCCTCCCCACAATTGTTGGATGCATCCTGTAATGCGTTGAGCTGTGAATCACAAAGGCAGCTGATGAAAACCATCAGAGCAGGCTGTCTACTCCCTTAGCTCCTGTCTTAGACACCCACGGCGGGGGGGGGGGGGGGGGGGAGGGTGGGTGCAATTTTACCACGAGGGTCATTATGAGTCCAAATGGACTCAATGGCCGTGAGTTTAGTTTGGTTTTATAACCTTTCTGGCTGACACCAAATCGTTGGAAGACCCTATGTTGAACATAGGAAGCCTTGAAAGCTGCCAGTG
>PVJH01046361.1:0-11896 GCA_004026705.1 Nesogale talazaci | reverse complement strand
CATTATATATAAAATGTATCCTAATCCCCTTGGTGTATACTTAATTAGGATTCATAAAGACAATGTACAATGGAGTAGAACTACCCCACAGTGTTTCTTGGAACATAATTTTGATGGAAAAAGAAAAGCACTAGCTCTTTTATCCTGCAGTCACTGCTGGGTACACATCACAGACCTTAAAGAATCCTTAGCATATCTGTATCAGTGCTGAATAAGAATAATAGTGAGATGTTCAACAACAAAACAAAAATGCAATGTACAAAAGAAAAATGAACTCAAATGAAGTATGATTGTATTCCATGTAGAATTTCAATAGTAATTATATTTCACACTCATTTAAGGCTCATATTTTCTACTGCATGTACATAGCTGGACAGCCAGAAAATAGAAAGAGAGATGATAGATGGGCAGATAGAGGGATAGCTAGATCACAACGTTCCTTCTCTAATTTTACCAGAAGTCACCACTTACTGCATGTCTAGATAAAGGACTGCACTTTTGCGTTTGCGAACTACTCATGCTTTCTTTCTACTGATTGTTTCTTATGAGCTGCGACCAAGTCATTTCCCATTCAGACCAGAGCTGTATGAAGCAGAAGTTAACACTGCCAGATTTCACCGTCCTCAGAACTGTTTTTATATCTGAGCCCAGTGTTGCTGTCATTTTTCTCTTCTTAAATGACCTACTTTACCAGCCTGGTATCCTTCTGTAGAAAGATCATTCCCTATAACATGTCCAATGTAAATGTGATGCAATCATGTCATCCTTGGTTTGAAACGAACTTGTAGCTATACTTCTTCAAAGATAGGTTATGTTTTTATTTTATAAGTATTATATCTAATTGTGAAGAAGCATCAAAAAAGGGTTTTTTTTGTATTTATTACTTAACATGTGTCCAAATGTCCGTAATCATTTGTGCTAAGCACATGGTACACAGACTGAATTTAGTTCTTTCCACACCTGAAACAAGATTTTGAAAGAACACCCTGTGAAAAAATACTTACAGAATAAATAACTGTATAAAATGACTAGGATAGTTTTATGAATGATAAGGAAGTTAAACCATTGAAGGTATATATAGAGAGGGTTCTTTGTATGAACTGTATAAATTCTACATGATATAATTGTATATATCTCTATGTAATATCCAAATTATTCTGCAGTCTATACAAAGACTGATTTTCTTGCAGAGCCAGTGCATTATCTAATGTGGCTCTTCAAGTCAAAGTCTCTAACTCTCAATAAACGATGTTTTCCCACATGGGTTAAGGGACTACAAGTAGAACAAAGACATCCTTGGAATGGCTGAAAGTAGGCCACATTGGTTGAGGAAATGTTTCCCAAGTGTTCCTGATTCCAACTTCTAATCTGTTACCTCACTAATAAATGCCATAACTTTAAGTCTGGTTTGTGAGTTTTGTGTGTCTGTTATGCATTAATTATCCAATTCAAGCATTCATAAAGTTAAAGGCAAAATAAGGAATATATCAGAATAGATAAAAATACAAAAACTTGTACCTAGCAGTTCAGTACAAGAATATTTAACCAGATTCTCTTGAACAACCATCAAATGCATCTCTCCTTGTCTAGAAGATCATGAGAATGATAAAAATCAGAAGATTCCAATGGGCTGATGAGCCATGTAAGGAGCCCTCATTAGCACTGATTAGGTGTTGAGCTACCAGGTTGGCAGTTTAAAACTACCAACTGTCTGAGTGAGAAAGATGAGACTTTCTACTCCTATAAATTGTCAAAAACTCAGTCTCAGAACTAGTCTCAGAAACTCAGAATATGGCAATGAGAATGGACCCTGAAAATACTGCAAATATCAATGACCAGAAGAGTTTGAAGGTACCTAGCTACCATAGCCATCTGTGCTGAAAGGGTTCATATTGGAATGCCCTAAGTAGAGTGGGAACAATACTTAAAATCATAATAGAAAACAGGCTTATTAGTCAGACCTGTGGGACACCCCAAACCATGACAGGTAGTCTTCTGTTAGTTCTGGAACTTAAACTCATCCCATGGTAGAATAATATACTCGGGAAAAAAGGCAGAATTTGTCCTCGTATAAACTTTAGAGGGCTTGGAAAGAAGAAATATTGGAAACAAGAAGCAGGGAGGAGGTGGAATGGAAAGCAGAAGTAGGGAGGAAGTACATTGAGAAGCATGCAATAAACGACTTGAAACAAAAAGAATGTGATTTGGTGAATGCAAAAGTGTGTCCTGAACTCGTAAACTTTTATATAACTCACAATATGAAGTATAAAAGCAAATGGCATGCTAAAGAAAGTCCAACAAGACAAAGAATGTGAAATCAGAAAAACTCAGACTCATATCATGACAAATTGGCAAACATGTGATTACATATAAAGACCATTTGTTCTCCTACTTTTTTTATTAATATATGACAACCATGAGAAGATAAGTATAGGAAGTATTCATTCTTAATTAAACATTCAGAGATAGATAACATATAAAATATATTAAAATTCAGAAGAGATATAATACGTTTTAGGAAGCTCTGGTGGGTGAAGCATTGGTCTACCAACAGTACTTCCAAACCCTCAGTCCCTCTGAGGCAGAAGAATGAAACTTCCACTCCTGTATAGAATTCCAATCCAAGCACCACCCCAGAAAAAAGTTCTATTTTCCCCTGTGTAGTTGCTATGCCAGAATTGACTCAGTGACAAAGATTGCAGTAAGATATAGCATAGGAGGCTGAGCCTTTGTGGCCTAGTGGTTGAGTGGGGGACTGCAGCCACCTGGGTTGGCAATTCAAATCCAGCAGCACCACTCCGTGAGCAAGACTGGGTCTCCTACTCCCACCAGAGGCCAGTGATACCTAAAATTTTAAAAAAAAAGGTATAGCACAGGGCACATAAGTGAATAGAATGAAAATTAAAAATTAAAGGTGTGAAGTATGATTTCTTCAGGACCAGGCAACGTTTACTTCTGCTGTGGGTAGTAAAGCTGTGAGTTGGAACCCATTTGGCCAGAAGCACCACCAACAACAGTTAGATGCAGCAGCTATTTCAGTTCTACTTACTTAACATGGAGACAAGGTTCAACATACTATGAAAAGGCTGGTACATGGGTATTCACAGTTGACATATTTTTAAAACCTTAAATTGTAATGATGAATAATGGATGAAAATTTCAATCAAGGAGACATCCATAGGATGGAAATGTCACTTAGCCATAAATAGTGTCTATCGGTGTGTTAGTCCGGGTAGACTAGAGGAACAAATTCAAGGACACACATATCGCTATAAGGAAAGGGTTTATATATAAAAGGAATGGGACATGGAAAAAGCATCCCAGCCCAGTCCAGTCCAAAGTCATAAGTAAGATATTAACCCTGATTCAAGGACACACATATTGATATAAGGAAAAGGTTCATATACAAAAGGAATGAGACATGGAGAAAGTATCCCAGCCCAGTCCAAAGTCATAAATCCGATATTAACCCATATGCTCGAAATCAATCTATAAAGTCTTCTTCCGACTCACGAAGTCACAGGTCAGTGGGAACAGAATCCCGGTGCTGGCAGGGCACCTCGCCTCCAGGTCTCAGGGTCCATCAACAGCAGAAGCCACTATTCGCTGGCAGAGGTCTCCATCTGGCCACCCCAGCTTCAGAGGTCTGGCTCCATCAGGGCAAAGCTGTGTGGGTTCTCTGCCAGCTCCTCCAGCTTCTCGAACGCTGCCAGCTTGTCTTGTCCGTGATTAATCGTCTCTGAAACTAACTCCCAACAGCTGGGGACGATAGCTTCTCATCTTCACGAGGGAAATATCACGAGATTTCCCAGGAGCCTCAGGTGAAAGCCATGCCCATAGAGGCTTCATTGGCTACTCAATGCCTATCTCCAGATTAACAGGCTAGACTCCACCCCTACATTTCAGTCATAAAATTAACATAAGCACATGACTGCCACAATTGGTGAAAGTGATAAACAAAAGGAAACTAAGCCAAACACAAGGCCTTTGAGCTAATTCTGAGTCACACGGACTGTACCAGAGAGTGAGCTACTCCGTAGGACTTTCCAGGCTGCATGCTTTATATAGCAGCTCTGGTGAGGTCAGCAGTCCGGGGCCCTCAGTGGCTCCAGGTGAAAGAGAGGCTGTCTGTTCCCATAAATAGGCCAGTCTACACAGTCCTATGGGGCCCTGGTGAGTCTGTGTTGACTTGACGGAAGAGTTGGGCTTTGGAACCTTCACTGAGGTAAGTGTCACCTCTCTAAATCATGGAGCAACTGGTCGATCCGAACCTGCAGAGCTTTCATTTAACAACAAAACATGTCAATCACGGGACCACTATTCCTCCATGACGCGTGCAATTACATGAATTACTTTCTATTGGGAGGAAAACTGTCTTTAATTCCTTTGACACCTCTCTATCTACTTTGCTATTGCTCTTCATGCTAGCAAAATACCTAATTTTTTTCCTGAGGAGCGGGCCGGTACTTTTGAACGATAACCCTAATTTATAGCACTATACCTCCCCGGCTCTTAGGAGTCAGAATTGCCTTAAGGGCAGTTAACTTTGTTTTGTTTCTTTTTTTTTTTCATGTATGCTTATGTTTTCTTTAGTTTCCAGTATGACAACACATTTTAGTCGTCAAAAAAAGCATAAATGGCAAGATGGTGCCCTCAAATGATCTTTGGGCTGCCAACCAGTCCTAAACTATCTTACCAGCAGATAGACAATTTATTTCCTAAGTCCCTTTACAGTTTTGATGTGTGTTTTCTTGGATTTTTCCTGAGACTTGTCATCATATTGTACCTAGTCAACTCTCTGCTATGATCAGTTCCCAGAGAGTAGGGAATAGGGCCCTTCTAAAGAAGTTGTAAAGTAGAAGGGACCAATGCCCATTATCAATGATTATCTTACTTTACTTCTCCTTTGTGAGTAAGCACTGTTCTATTCAACAACTCTCAGTCAGATCTTCGTCGACACCTGCTAGATAGGAAGTTGGCAATGGAAGAACATGACTCCTCACAGACTCCTTCATGCTCTTTGCCCTCCACCTTACAGCAGGATTCTGGAGTAGGTGGACACAGATATAACTCTGGCTATTTAAAACTATTATAGTGTGAAAAATATCAGACAAAAAAGTTATGTGCAATTTGATTTATTTGCATGTAGCATTCAAAAATGCAAACAATTTTGAAGAGGAAAGAGAAAAGGTAGGTCATTGTATAGAGATGGAGCAATGATAGAGGGAATACTCTAAAATGAACAGGGATAAACTTGTGGGAATGATAGAAATCCTGCATATGTCAATTTTGCTAGTGCTTTCATCACATTGATCATTTGTCAAAAGTCATCAAATTGTGCTCAATAAATAGATGTGGTTTACATTTTTTTTATTGGAACACTGCTTTGGGAATAGGATTCATCCACATGTTGTCCCTTTTTGGTTTTCTGCAACCAATGTCAGCTGTAAGTATCTGGTACTGTGACTATTTAACCAATAAAGCTTGAAATATTTACTACCTGACCCTTTGAAGATAAGAAACTTTCCAAGTTGTAAAATAGAATACTAGCAAAGCCAAAATGTAGTCTTCAAAAGTGTTCATGCATCAAAAGCTTGGTAGCAAGACTGATCACAAACAGCAACTAAAATGAAATAAAACATTAATTCAGGAATGCAAAATTGGATAAAGTTATAGATAATATAAATATTGGCAGAATAATGTGATGATATTATGGTCACTCTGTGGCAATGGTATAATCTTTGGAATGAAATAAATTTACCCAAAACAATAAACATAAGAAAAAAAGATGAATAGTTTAATTTATTTCAAAAGGAATATGCAATTATTTATACCCTCTTGAAAACATGCAAACTCAAATATCTTCAGAGAAAGACAAAATATGTAAGTCCAAAGTCTTCTTCAGAAGGTAGAAGGTGGGGAGTGGGGGAGAATCAAGACAGCTTCAAATTACACTCACACAAGTACAAACAGCTAATAACCAGAAAACTCAACAATGCAAAGAAATTAATCCATGATCTGGAAGCAGTACTACTAGGTAACTAAACCAAAGAAAACAATATTCTCTCCAGAATTCTCATCATTTAAATGTGTATTCTTTAATCAGATTTGAAAACCATGAATTTCTCTCAAATATTCAATTAACTTACAATTACATTATATTATTTTATTCAATTCAGATCAAGGCGTTGTTAATACTGGGTGCTCTGCTATACTCTCTGTTGTGATATTAATGGAAGACTTCCCAATCCAAAGAATATTTACTATATGTTGATTTGTCTACTTGAATTAATATCACCATCTGAAAGAGGTGTAATAATTTCCAAAATCTTTCTTTCTCAAAAAATAATCCATAATATCTCATCCCTATTGTGAATTCATGAACTTGAATGGATTTCACTGGATGTAATAAATACAGAAAACTTACATGCTTGAAAATCAACCCCATAATACAAAAAGGACTATGGAAATTCTTTCCCCATTTTGATATTAAGTGGTTCTAGTTACTGGTAGTTATACTGACCTCTCTGCCTGGAATGGTGAGGGAAATGTTTTATTGATGATTGAAGAACACTTTGAACATGTAAAGTGCCACATAAAGGCTAAATTATTCCTGGCATATACACCTAGATAAGATCAGCCACCCTGGAAACAAATGTCAGATCATGAGATTATTTCTATAAAGCAGTTGTTGTTTAATTTCTGTTCTTTTCATATCCTAGGGGAGTGAAAGATACAAGTTTTGCTAATTTTAAAATACGAAAATTCACAACTGGGTTTCTGTGGCCATAATATGGTAATAAAAGGTGGCAGCACGGCTAGATTAATTAACATGACAGGTAAATAAGGTCAGAAAAGGATCATGTGGAATCTTAGAAATGGAAGAAAATTGATGTAATTCAAAAAACGATGGGACAAAGGCACAGTGTCCATAAAATATATGCATAGATGGAAAACAGAAAAGATAAGCTGGTAGATCTGATTGACGTGACAAGTCTACCTGCACCCAAAATCTCCTATTATTTTAATAGCAATGTAGAAAAAGGAGTCAAATTCACAACAGAGGACATTACTCGATGATGGATTTGAAAACAATTTCAGGAAGAATTGAACAGGACTTTACTGAAAGGTGAAATACATATAAACCTAACTGGATAAAAAAAGTAAACTCGACACAACTCTTGAAAATACAGAAGAATCTGAGTCAGAAAGCAAACATTGAGAATGATTGCCAAGTACTGTTAGAAACACAGACCATAACTGAAGTTCTTAGAACCATAGAAATCTATTTCTTATCCCTTGGTCAAAAAAAATCTGGTATGTGTGTGTGTGTGTGTGTATTTGTGGGTGTTGTTGAAGGTAGATATAAGCAGTGTGTATGTAGGTATAAACAAGTCGGGACAATAATTAAATTATTAAACACAGGTATAAGCAGATAAATGATTAAATGTAAGTATAAGCAGGTAGGGGTGATGATTAAATCATTTAGTGTGGGGAGTGGTATTTCCCAATATGTCTCTTTTATTTCTACTTTTGGGGACCATGGTGTGACATGCAGCTATTCACCCACTGATTTGGAAATATCTCTACTGTGATGACTAGGCTTTATGTTCCCTTGTTGGGGCAGGATTTGAAGTATTTGCATCAGTGGACTACTCCCCAATGATGTAACAGAACATAATTTGATTATCTCTGTAATGGGATGCACTTTGAATAGCCAGTCGATAGTAGGGAGATGAGGATGGAATGCAGCCCCTTTATTCAGATTCTAGTCCTGAACCAATCAATTGATAAGTGGTTTCTTCAGGTGTCTGCCCTATTGCCAATGGCCTCCCATATTGCCTGCAGCTCGTGGGAGTCATCGGTGGCCTGACAACTGATCTGCTCAACGTGGATCCATTCGCCTCTACATTCACATACCTGTCCTCTTCTTTCCAGTCTGGGATTCATCATTCCTTTGAGATGTGCTGCTCAACACACTTCTGAGGTAATATCTGAGACATAGAGTTGGAACTTTCCCACTTGTACAACTGTGTGAGCTATTTTCTTGGTACACACACACACACACACACACACACACACACACAGGAATGTACACAGAAAACATATGAATTTTCCTGCTCCAGTGATGAATTGTAGACTCAGAGACACATAAGGGAAGTTCTACCCTGTTCTACAGGGTCACTATATTTGAAATTCAGTCAATGGCAGTGAGTTGATACACACATACTGATATATATATATATATATATATATATATATATATATATAATTTTTACTGAGTTTACTTCTCTGGAGAAGCTAGTATAAGTTACCTATGACCTGTAACCTCTAAACACAAGATCAGGATCACTGTAAGAAATCCAGTCTTGAGCATGGGAATCCCTGGTTACACGTCTATGGTTACATATTGCGCTGCGAACTGCAGAGTCAGCAGCTTGAAAGCACCAACTGAAATGACCCTGTCCTATAAGTCATTATGAGTCAGCCTCAACTCAATTTTAGTTTGATTTTAGTTTAAGCTGAGAAGATGTAGAAGACATTTCTGTGGGGAAAAAAAAGACATAGGGCATCAGTGCATTGACACACAGGCTTATTTCAAATAAAAGATTTTCAAATTTAGGTAATAAGGTTGTCTTAATCTCAATAGGGTTCCTTCATATTAAAAAAATGTCCAATCAGAGCAGTATCTTCCTGTAGTAATTAGATTCATAGTTTGTACAGTGATGATAGGGAGACTTTGGGGAAATGGATAACTAATAATAACAAATTTATGAACAAAAGAACTTTTCTGAAATTGATTGATGTTTGAACAATTCAATTGACATATTCAAACCATTAAACAGAATTATGCATCAATGAGACAGTCTAAAGTTTTAAAATAAAGAACTTAATCTTCTGAGAGGGTCTGTTGCGGCAATTAAACTCAACACAAATCCAAACAGTTAAAATGCCTAATATGTGTATTCTAAAGTGGTAATCATAAATTTTCTCAGAAGACCTTGGTGACCATAAGAAAATATTATGGTGAGATTTTCCAGAAAATGCCAGGGAAGCTGTGCTGTTATTATTTTTTTTCATCACAAAAACTGTACCTGTTCAACCTTTAAGAATAGCAAAAGTTTTCCTATCAGCAGTCCGTTAGGATATCTCACTGATTCTACCCTATAGTTCTATTCTTGTGTCCTCATAATTCTTTTTGTTCCTAAGACTCAAGAATTTTTTAAAAGAAAGAGAAAATAAATGTAAAAAATAAGTACTCAACACTTCGTCTAATTCATTATATCATTTTAGAAGCTTAGCAATGATTTTATGTTCATTTTATTGTAGTTTTAATTAGATTCTGTAATACATGGGATTTCAGCTCAGACCTCTTTCTACATGAGTGTAAAAAACTGGCTAAATTATTTACTCTCCATTCCTCAATTCCCTTATCTGTATCCTGGCATATGCAGAGTAAATATGTCATAGAATATCTTAATGAGATTTACAAAAAATGTATTGATAAAAGTGAGTGATGCATGTTAATTTTAGGAAGGAAACACTAGCCATTGCGAGTTGTCTTAATCTGGGCTCTCTAGAATAGCAAAGTCAGAGGAATTTACAAATGAGGACCATAACAAGAAAATTGCACACAGTTGTAGAAGCATGCCAGTCTGATTTCAGGCAAGGTTCGGGTTTATAAGTCAGATGGAGTCTTCTCTTAGCTTGAATAACTTCACAGAGTCATGATCAAAGACAGGCAGGAATACCCAAAGTTTGTGAATGCAGCAGTGGATGAATTCAAGGTCAGTAAGTCAGGCACATGACTGGAAAAGCAAATGAATCAAGGATTGTCAGGTGAGATGGTAAGTCAGAAGATAGGCTGATGATGGATGATGCCTCTTAGAAACAGTAGACAACATGGTGGTCATTGGCTAAAGAACAAGGAATTGGAGATCAGTGTGATTTAGATGCAGGAATCACATTCAACCAGGAGTGAAAAAAACAAAACAAAACGAGGCAGTTCCACAGTGTCCACGTATTTTTTGGTTTTTGCTTTTTTGGTTTTTGAGCTTCACTGCCCTCTGGTTGTCATGGGAGCTACCCAGCGCTGCTCCTGAGAGCCACCACTGGATTTGAACCGCCAAACCCATGGGCCACAGTCTCACACTGAACCACTTACACCACTGGGGTTCAGCCCCCATAGTGTCCACTTATATAAACCCTATGCCATTTATCCAAAAAGCATTCATTCAGTAATACTTGGAATGCTATGTGAGTTTTGTTATTAATTTCTAAGTCATCCTAACTGTATATACACCAGAACAAAACATTTCTAAGTCTCTTTCCATCCTCCCACTTGTTCTTCTGTTTGAACTCATTGCAGTCATCATGACAGTTTATCTTGTAGAGGCTCTTCCCCTTTTAGGCTGCCCATATACATTAGCACACATGACTTACTCCAGGGACTGACAACATGTCCAAGGTATATGAAGATGTCTCACCGTCCTTGACTATAGAGAGTATTCTGGCTGTACTTCTTACAACACAGATATGTTTATTCTTTTAGCAGGTCATGATGCTTTCACTATTTGTTATCAACACCAAAGATAAAATACATAGATTTTTCTTATGTCAAACTTATTCAGCACCAACTTTCACATGCATATGATGTGACTGAAAACACATGTTTTAATCCAAACATATCTTAGTCCTCAAAGTAGCCTGCTTCTTTTTCAACACTTTAGAGATTTTATCCTGCATATTTTCCCAACATAATGCAACAGTTGATGTCTTGACTGTTGTTTCCATGAGCAATGATGGCAAGATAAAATCCTTCCAATTCCAAACTTATCTCCTTTTATCACCATGCTAATTATAAATCCAATGGTGAGCATTTTGGTCTTCTTTATTTTGAGTTGTAATTCAGGTGGTACAATTCTTGATCATCAGAAACAAATAATTCAAGTTCTCATTTTCAGCAGGAAAGTTTGTGTCACCTGTATATCACAAGTTGTTAATAAGCCTTGGCTCAATCCGGATGCCACTTTTCTTCATATGATCTGGTTTACGTAAACAATTGCTAAGCATACAGCTTAAATTAGTATAGCAATAAAATGCAACACTGATGCACAACCTTCTTGATTTTACACCATGTAATATGCCCTTGTTCTATTTGCAGCCCTGCCCCTTCATCCATGTACAGGTTCCAGATGAGTACAATGTAATACTCTGGGCTTCACATTCCCTTTCTTCTCAAGGTTATCCATGGACTGTTATGTTCCAAGCAGTTAAATGTCTCACACAGTCAATAGAACAGCTGCTAGTGTCTTTCTGATAATCTCTACTGTCAGTCAAGATTCACTTGATATCAGCAATCATATTACATGCCCTGCATTTAATTCTGATTCTGCCCTGAACCTTCGGCAACTCCTCATCAACGTCCTGTTACCACCCGAGTTCAATGATCTTTATCAATATTTTACTTTCACGTGGTATTTATGAAAGTGTTCTTATAACTTGAACATTCCATTAGGTCACTTTTTATTGGAATGGCTTCAAATATGAATCTCTTCTTGTCAGTTGACCAAGGAGTTGTCTTACTAATTTCCTGGCATAGATGAATAAATGCTTCTAGTGCTTCACAAGTTTACTTAAATATTTGACAATCTGTATTTGTTTAAATCCTGAAGTCTTGTTTTTGCGTGCTTTCAGTATAGCTTGAATTTCTTCCTTTGTTACTATTGACTCTTGCTTATATGCTACTTCTTGAAGTGGTTGATTGCCAAACAGTTCGGACTGGTACAGTGCTCATTGCATTCTTTGCATTTTCTGTTAATGCTTCTTATATCATTCGATATTTTGTCCATATGGCCTTCCAGTATTACAACTTGAGACCTGATTATTTTCTTTA
>PVJH01046360.1:0-11868 GCA_004026705.1 Nesogale talazaci | reverse complement strand
GCCAGGATTGGCCTCTGTTGACTCTACCTCATTAACATAAGCTGTGACCATTGGCTTTATATACCCTGAGTTTTGCCCCAATAAACGAGGCTTGATCAGAAACCTGTCTTGCCTCCATTCTTCGCGTCCCCTGCCCATCTTCGTCTTCCAGGCTCCGGACCCAGAGATCCACGTTGCGAATGCCCCGCGGGCCGGGGCAAACAATGACAAAAATGACAAGAAAACCCCAAAACAACATAAATCCAGGTCAGAAAATTATGTGACATAAACAAATCATAAGCTCCATCAAGCTGATTCAACTCATAGAAACAATGTTTACAGGAACAACTAGCCTCATCTTTCTCTTTAGGAGTAGTAAATGGTAGGCTTGAAGCACCAACCTTGGAGTTAGAAATTCAATGCTTACCTGACAGAGCCACCAGGGCTCCTTAAGAAAGCAAGAGCACCACCAAATATAAATATATATGTATATATAGAAACAACAGAATGATGGCAATAAATCCATACCTATCGATAACTACACTAAATGTAAATGGACTTTATGTACCAGTCAAGAGACAGAAAGTAAGAGATTAAAACAGAGCATATCTACAACAGAGACCCTGTAGAAACAAAGAAAAATTAGGCTTAAAAGATCAAAGATCAGAATAGGGAAAAGACCAACCTAAGGGTAATCTAAAAGGAGCAAGAATAGCAACATTAATTTTTTTATCCTGAACCATTTTATTGGGAGCTAATACAGATATCTGGTTGTTCCATAATTCAAGGCTATCAAGCAGGATTGTGCAATTGCTACAATAACCAATTTCAAAACATTTTCTTTCTTGAACTTCTTGGCATCAGTTCGCCATTGCCCAATCCAACCCTATTATCTCCCCCTCCCCACCCCACCCCCACCCCGGAACACTTATTCTACTTTCTGTCTCTATAGGTTCATCAATCCTGGGTTTAATTCAGCCATTAAGGCAAAATCTAGTATAAGAGACAACAAAAGGCACTATATAATGATGAGAACACCGACTGAACAAGGGCATGTAAGCATAATAAATATCTACCTGCCCAATGGAAAAACGAACTCAAAATACATTAACCAAACTCTTATGGAAGTAAAAAGAGACACAGACAAAACTACAATAAAAGTGGAGGTCTTTAATGTAAAGCTTTCAATAAAGGAAAGAACTGGGGGGGGGGGGGATGGAATCAACAAAGACCAGAACTAAACAAATCAACCGACTTAACCTCATATCCATATGTGGAACACTCCACCCAACAACACTGCAATATACATTCATCTTCAGCACACATGGAACATTCCCACAGAGGGACCATATATTAGGTTCATACGTTGGTCTCAATAAATTTAAATACATCAAAATATTACAAAGTATCTTTTCAAATAGCAATACTATAAAATTAAAAAGCAACAATAGGAAAATTGGAAATGAGGAGGGGGGTCAAATACATAGAAATTCAATAATATCCTGTTTAAAAACTACTGGGTAACAGAAAAGATTTAAAAAATGAAATTTGGGGCCTGAGGCCCAGTGGCGTAAGTAGTTGAGTGCAGTCTTGGCAGTTCACATCCAGCAGTGTCTCTCAGGAGCAGTGCTGGGTAGCTCCCATGACCACCAGAGGGCAGTGATGCCCGGGAAAAAAATGAAAATTATAAATTCCTGGAACCAAATAAGAATTAAAATATAACAGACCAGAACCTATGGAAGAGAGTAAAAGCAGTGATCAGAGGACAACACCGGGGAAGAAATGCATACCTTCAAAGAAAGTAAGAAAAAGCAAAATCAACACTTTAACCTAATATTTCCAATAATTAGAAAAAGCTCACCAAAACAAACCTACAGCCACCAGAAGAAGTGAAATAAAAGACTAAAGTATAACTAAATTAAACAAAAAAATCAACAAGACAAGAAATCAGTTCTTTGAAAAATTAAGCTTGACAGACCACTGGAAACTCAAGCAAAGGAACAGGACAAATAGAAATGTTATGAATAAAGAAATGGGCAATGTCTTAACAGAAAACTGAAATAAAAAAGGAAATTAATATAGTAATACTAAGAAATGCTGTATTCAAATAAATTTAGAAAACTAAAGAAAAATGAGCCAAGTCCTAAAAACACACTCCATAACTCTGGCAGTTACAAAATCTGTCAACTTGAGGAAGGGATGGAGTCTATCCTGTCAATTTTGTCACAGCCAATGAGGCCTCTGTGTAGACATGGCCTTCTCAGGATTCTGAAAACACCTGTCTTCCTCCTTGGAGGTGGGACATGCGCTCTCTTTCTTCACATTCCTGCCGACAAGCCGCATGGAGTTATGCTAAAGCTGCCAGAGCCCTGGAGTTGGAGGAGCCACGTGGAGACCCATGCCAGCACTGAGATGCACCCACCCACAAGACTTCCCACCCAGTGGTCTGTGATCTTCCTGCATTCGGCATCATTGTATGTACTGCATGAGTATGAAGAGGAACTTATAGACTGGTATCAGACATAGGGGCTAGTATCGAACTTATGGACTGGATCTGAACTGGACTGGGAATTTTTTTTTTAATATATACTTGTTATTTTATTTAAAGCTCTTTCTTATACACATATGAGTGTCTATAAATTTGCTTCTCTGGTCAACCCGGATTAACCCAATACCTAAACCAACACAGACTGAAGTAAAGAACTTGAACAGACCCCTAAAAAAGAAGAAATTGATCAAATCATTTAAAAAATCACAAGAACAACAACAAAAGTCCAGACCCCGACAGCTTCACTGGCAAGTTCTACCTAGCATCAAAGAAGAGCTGACACAATTCTATACAAATTAATTCAGAGTATAAAAAAGGATGGCAAATGACTGAATTTGTTTTGTTTTGTTTTGTGGGGGGAGGGGGCATCACTTCCCTCTGGTGGTGGGAGTAGGAGGCCCAGCCTTGCTGCTGGCTTTGAACCTCCAACCCAGTGGGCTGCAATCCCGCGCACAACCACTACACCACTGGGGCTCAGCCCTGAATTTATTTTATGAAATGAACATAACGCTAAAACCAAAAGAGAGAGAGAGAGATCGCTTGCAAAGGACATGATAGGCCAATATCCATCATAAACAAAGAAACAAAAATTCTCAACAAAATTTTAGCCAGTAGAATCCAACAATGTTGCAAAAAATAATAATGCATTCTGAGCAAGTTGGATCCATATACAGTAGGCAAGGATGGTTTGACTTTAGAAAAGCATTCAATATAATTCATCAATAAAACAACAAAAACATAATCATATTAATTGATGTATAAAATATATTTAACAAGAACCTACACCAAGTTCTGATTTTTTAATTAACAAAATAGGAATACAGGGGAAATTCGTCAACATAACAAGGACCACATATGCAAAACCAATGGTCAACAATGCTCTCAGTAATGAGAAACTGAAAGTATTCCCATTGCAAATGGAAACCAGCTAAAAATATTCTTTATCAGACTGAGGGCAGTGATGCCCCATAAACCAAAAAAAAAAAAAATTTCTTTATCCTTATGCTTATTCAATATTGTTCTGAAAGACTTAGCAAGAGTTAAAGGCAAGAAAAAATTAAAGGCATCCAAATTATCAAAGAAGAAATAAAACTGCATTTGCCAATGGTATGATTCCATGCAGCATAGAGAGCCCCAAAGTATTCGCAATAAAATTGTTGGAACTAATTGAAAGTTTCAGGAGAGTGGTAGGGTAACAGAACAACTAGCAGAAATCCTTTATGGCAGTGATTCTTAACCTTCCAAATGCCACGACCCTTTAATTCAATTCCTCATGTTGTGGTCACCACCACCACCCCCCAAACCATAAAATTATTTTTTTTACTACTTCATAACTGTAATTTTGATACTGTTATAAATCAGGTGACCCCTGTGAAAGGGTCATTTGACACACTAAAGGGTAGTGACTCACAGGTTGAGAGCCACTGCTTTAAGGTAACAAAGAAAAAGGGATCATTTACAATAGCCACACAAAATATGAAATACTTAAGCGTAAGTATAACCAGAGAAACAAAAGACCCATACAAGAAGAACTCCAAAATGCTACTACAAGAAGTCAAAGGAGGGTTGAGCCCTGGTGGAATAGTGGTTGAATGCGGGACTGTGGTCCACTGGCTTGGTGGTTCAAATCCAGCAGCAGCTCTCCAGGAGCAAGATCTATACCACCAGAGGGCAGTGATGCCTCCCCCCCAAAAAAAAGAAATCAAAGGAGACCTACATGGAAGAATATACCATGTTCATAGATTAGAAAACAACATTGGAAAATATCAAAATACCCAAAATGGCCTATAGATATAATTCAATTAAAATACAGATTTTAATATCATTCTTTAAAGAGATGGAAAAACAAATCACCAAAAACAAATCACCAACCGTATATGAAGAGGAACAAGACCAAGGAAAAACAAAACCCAAGGAAGACCAAAGTAGGATAGCTCTCATTTCCTGTGAAAGTTAAGGTTTACTGTCAACTCAGCCAGGTTAAGAATTCTCAGTGACTTGACAATCACCTTCTTATGAAATATGCTATGAGCAACCAACCAAGTCAAAGGAAGTTTCCCTTAGGGTGTTCTTTTTTGTTTGTTTTTGTGTTATCACTGCCCTCTGGTGGTGGGAGTAGGAACCCCAGCCTTGCTGCTGGATTTGAACCTCCAACCCAGTGAGTTGCAGTCCAGCGCATAACCACTACGCCACCGGAGCTCAGCCTCTCTTAGGGTGTTCTTGAGTCCAAGTGGATATGGAGAAAAGCTTGCCTGCTAAAAAGAAGAAAGGAGGAGAAAAAGCTTGTCTGCTTTTTGCTGGTCTTGATCCTGAATCTGGTTCATAGACCTCTGCCACATTTGCCTGCCAACCCTGGGAGTTATCAGTGACCTGCCATCAGTTGACCTTGGATTCATTAGCCTTTGCAGCCATAAGTCTACTATCTTCCTGTGGAACTTGAGTTCATCACTCACCATAGCTATGCAATTCAGAAGAAGCTGTCAGCCTAGTATCTGATCCACAGACTTGAAACTTGTCCACTTCTACAATTGTATGGGCCATTTGTTTGATAGGTATATAAACCCAGTCTAAGACACTTCCAAATCTCAAAATCTAATATAATCATTGTACTCAAAGCAGCCCTGCTATTAGTACAATGATACATATATAAGTCAACAGAATAGAATTAAGAACCCATAAGTAAATTCATCTACCTACCTATAGCCTATCATTTACAAAGGGACAAAACACATTAAACGTAATTTTACAAATGGAGCAGAAAAAACTAGATAGTCATTTGCAGAAGAATGAATCAGGGTTCATATCTTATACCATATACAAAAATGAGTGGATAAAACACCTAAATATGAAATCTAGAAGTATAAAGACCAATAAGGACAAATCTTAAAAATACAAACTCACTGCCATCGAGTCAGTGCTGATATATAGTGACCTCCTGTGGGTTACCAAGACTATAACTGTGGAAGGGTTAGAAAACCCAGTCTTTCTCCCTCATTGCCACTTGTTTTGAACAAGTGTTTTGAACAACTGACCCTATGAATCATAGCCCAACTTGTAACACCTACACTACCATGCTCCTACAAGGACAAACTTAGTAACTCTAATATATGACACTATAACCATAATGATAAACACAGACATATATCAGAGGACAAACTAGATGATTAGGATATCCTAAATACTTGATATTTATGTTCCTTAAAATATTTCACCAAAAGAGTAAAAAGAAAAAGAATAGACTGGGTAAAAATAATCAGTATGTGCACATTAATTTTCATCATAGCTGACAATAGTCACAAAATACCACAAATATTCACAACAGCAAAAAAAAAAATGGAAACAACCTAAATCCCCAGTAGTAAAAAGAGGGATGAAGTAAAGCTATGGTGTGTGCAACAATGAACTATTGTGCCATATTAAAGAATAATAATGAAATTTCAAAATATCACCTAGTATGGGTGGACCAGGAAAACATTATATTAAATGAAAATTTTCAATTGCAAAATGACAAATTTTGTAGAACAGCTCTATTGTAAGAAGTCAAGAACGGGTTTTTACACTAAAAGAAATGTTTCTTGATGGTTACCAGAGGTAAGAGGGCAAGAAGCAGAGCAGAAGTGAAGGGATCGAGGGCAGACATGTGTTAACTTGGGTGAAAGTGAAGGCATAGCCAATAAAGCAAACAGAAGATGGGCAAAAATATGGAGGGGGCCAGGTAATAATACACTGAGAGGAGTTCAAAAATTAGAGAATTAGATGCAAACACTGATATGTATGCAGTCCTGTAATAGCAGTGATCTATGTGTAGATGCATGGATAGAGAGATACACAAGCTAACCAAGTGTGAGAGGGAGAGTAGAAATATACCCAAATAAGTTCGGCAGAGACTATTTGCACATGTGCATTTATCTTTGCTGCAAATATATCCATAAATGTGATGGAGCAACCAGGAGAAAAGTTATGAAAATATTTTAGGTCTAACCAAACACCTTAATGGTTCTCAACCTGTGGGTTGTGAAGGTCTAATGACCCTTTCACAGGAGTCATCTAAGACCACCAGAAAATGGTATTTCCTGATGGTCTTGGGAACCAAGACATCACTCCTCTATACATCTGCAGGCAGGTCTATCCACAAGCAAATCCATCCACATATGAATACTCGGTGTGAAGACTGTTACCCATGCTACACCATGTTTCAAGACAAAATTTCATTGATTTGTAATTAGAAATAAATATTTCACAACATATAATTACATATTGTTCTGTGATTAATCACTATACTTTAATTATGTTCCATTGGAACAATGAAAATACACCTGTATATCAGATATTTACATTATGATTCATAAGACTAGCAAAATTATAGTTATGAAGTAGCAGCAAAAGAAATTTTAGGGTTTGGGGTCATCACAAAATGAGGAACTGTATTAAAGGGTTGCAGCATAAAGAAAGTTGAGAACCACTGCTTTAAAGGAATGTGTTACTGCACCATGGTCTCTGAGGACACAATGTTGTCAGGTTGACTAGAGAAACAAATCCAGTGACACTCATAAATGTGTAAAACAGAGCTTTATATCAAGAAATGATTATATATCAAGCGAACATCCCAGATCAGATCAGTTCCATAAATCCTAGTCCCTAAGTCCCTCTTCAGACCCTTGCAGTAACATGCAAAGCTGCACAATGCAAGAAAATCACAAGATGGTGGGTGAAAACTTTTGTGGAGGAAAAATAAAGAAAGATCAGTTTTGTGAATCCAATGGTGGTGAAGCATCACAGGCCCCAGTGTGACTCTCCAACAGGAAGGCAAGCACAGGAAGGAGCCAGGAGTTTGGGGGGGGGAGGGCGGGGGGAGGTTGTTCCCAGGACCCTCCTTAAAAGGCCACAAGGAGGCACCATCAGGCCTGATCGACAGGCTAGACTCCAGCCCTACACCTTTATATCTTCAAGTTGACCCAAAATTATGTAACTACCACAGACACCCAGATTGACTGGCATAGCAGAGTCCACAATGTTCTACATCTTATTGTGGTGAGTAGCAAGTGGGGTCTTAAAAGTTCACCATCTGCCATCTAAACTGCAAATATTGGTTGCTCCTCATTTAGAGGCAAGAAGAGTAATGAAAATTTTTTAAAAACCACATATGGAAACAAGAGTCTACTATACTAATAAAACAGGTAAACGTCAGTATCCACAGGACCCCAGTACCAGAAGAACTAGATGGTACTCTACTACTACAACAAATTGCTCCGAAAGCTCACTTTTGGAAGATCCTGGATAGAGGGAGAGAAAAGTGTGGAGTTGAAAGAGACAAGGCATATGGGACCACCCAATACCATTGCCCTTAGTCACTCTTCAGTCTGGGACTGAGCTCACCTCTGGGTTTTAATGGTCAACCATGGAAGTTCAGATGGGCAGCCTGTTCACAAGGACAAATTCCAGGAGGTTAGGGAAGCAGGAGGCATGGAAAAAGGAGATATAGGGTGGAAGGAGAATTCAGTGGCGTTACATCGAGGGGATTGCACTCGATGGGTTCAAAGAGAATGTGTATAAATTGTTGAAAATAAAGCTGACGATCTGCTCTAATTCACCTAATTCACAATGAAAAGAAAAAGAAGAAATTGAGGCACGGTGAAAAAGAAACTTCCCTTGTGGATTGTCTTAATAATTTGAGCCGAATTTATTTTTTACTCATAAAGCCAAAGAATAGCAGAAGGAAAACTAAGAAGAACTCCCCTCTTCCTTAATTAATATAGCCATTGCCTAGTCGTACTGACTGTGACTGTACATGTGCTTCATGAGGTGTCCAAGATCTTCTCTCTAAAGAAGTAGACTGTCACTGTCTTTCGCTTAGGAGGTAAGTTCTTAACCACTGCATTATCAGGGTTCCTTCGTGATTGATACAACTCTCTCTTTACCTAAAATGCTATGTAATCAGTGGGTTGAGTTTTCATTTCCCAAATTGCTAATGTAGGGATTAATGTCACCATTTGAAATTCAGCAAAGGAAAGAGCTGGATCTTTTTAACCCACACTATATTTACTTTTAACTGGCTAAGAAAAACCTGTTTCATTCATTCATTCCACAAACATTTATCTACTTGGGCTGAGCCCCGGTGGCTAAGTAGTTGAGTGCGGGACTGCGGCCCAGGGGCGTGTCGTTTCAAATCCAGTGGTGGCTCTCAGAAGCAGTGCTGGGTAGCTCCCACCACTACCAGAGGGCAGTGATACCTCCCCAAAATTTTTTATCTAGTGCCTCCAATATGCAAAGCACTAATCTGTATTCTATAGCATAGTACTATCATCTTTATGTACACTCTTAAATCCTGAATTAGATAGATGTTTTAAAGATTCTTAAGTTTAATGTTTTCTTAGTAACTTATTTTCCTTCACTTTTACATTTTGCTGCTTCCCACTGCAAGTCACAAAGTCAATAAAGCTATGATAATCAGAGTACATATCAAAAGAACATTTAAATTGGAATAGTTTTGTATTTACCAAAGATATTCTGAAGGACAGTGTTAGGCAGTTGCTCATTTACATAGAAAATTCAATAATATCATACTTGCAAATAGCTAGATATTTTGGCACTTGGGTTTTAGATGACAGGATTAAAATGGCAATATATGAAAACTCTAATATGCACTAAATAAGAAAAGATGAGAACCAGATAACATCTTAATTACTGACAATATGTCAAGGTGAGGATAGTAATAGAAACCTCGTTAAAATGGAAAAACAGTTTTAAAAAAATAGACAAGATCATTTAAAAGTGCCTCTTTTATTTGAAGATTTATGCAAATTGATAAATAAAAACACACTCAGCTCTGAAAAGAAAAAATTTAGATTGACTTATAGAAATTCATATACAGAACTAAAAGTAGTTAGTTTGATAATATCTGAGTGCGGAAATGAAAAATCAGATTTGGAGCACTCTGGTCTTATTTCTTTCAATTCAGAACTATTTATCCTTTTATCAGTCCATAGTACTTTCAATATTCTTCTCCAACACCACAATTCTGATGAATCAATTATTTTGCAATCATTCTTATTCAAAGTCCAACTTTCACATGCATATAATGCAGTGGAGAATACCATGACTTGGGTCAGGTGCACCTTAATTCTCAAAGGAAAATCCTTGCCATTCAGTACTCTAAAGAGGTCCTGTGCAGTAGATTTACTTAATGCAATGTCTTTTTTTTTTTTTTGGGGGGGGGGGGTTGGGGGGCATCACTGACCTCTGGTGGTGGGAGTAGGAGGCCCAGCCTTGCTGCTGGATTTGAACCTCTAACCCAGTGGGCCGGAGTCCTGCGCATAACCACTATGCCACCAGGGCTCAGTCCCATGCAATATGTCTTTTAAACTCTTGACAGTTGCTTCCACAAGCATTGAGTGTGGATCAAAGTAAGACAAAATCCTTGACAATGTCAAACTCTTCTCCATTTTTCATGATGTCACCTACTGGTCCAGCTGTGAGGATTTCAGTCTTCCTTACATTGAGTTGTAATCTATACTGAAGGCTACAATCCGTGATGTTCATCAGCTTGTGCTTCAATTCCTTCTCACTGTCAGCAAGCAAGGTTGGGTCATGTGCATATCAAAGATTGTCAATAAGCCTTTCTCCAATCCTGATGCCACAACACTTGTGTTAGTCTGAGTCTACTAGAGGAAAAAGTCCAAAGACACAAGAGAGTTTTATATAAAAGAGCAATTGTATAATGAAAAAACATCCCAGCCCAGTCCAGATCAAGGCCATAAGCCTGGTGTTAGCCCATGTGTCCAATCCCAGTCTATAAATTTCTCTTCATACTCACGCGACACATACAATGACAAATGCAGGAAGATCACAGGCCAGTGAGTGAAAGTCTTGTGGATCTAGTGGTGGTAGAAGCATCTCAGCGCTGGGTCTCCATGTGGTTCCACCAACGCCAGGGCTCTGACTCCATCAGTATAATTCTATGTGGTTTGTCAGCAGGAAGACAACTAGAGTGAGTGTGTGTTAATCTGGGTAGGATAGGGAAACTAATTCATAGACATTCATATGTATATAAAAAAGAGGTTTATGCACAAGCAATTATATATTGAGAAAATGTCCCAGTCTAGTCCTGATCAATTCCATGAGTACAATATTAGCCCATATGTCTGATAATAATCTATAAAATCCTCTTCAGAATCACAAAATAGTTGCCAAATGCAGGAAGATCACAGGCCAGTGGGTGGTAAGTATTGTGGGTCCAGTGGCACTGTAAGCATCTCAACACTGGCCAGGGTCTCCACGTAGCTTCTCCAGTTCCCAGGGCACAGGGTCTATCAGCATAGTGCCACGTGTCTTGTCAGTAGAGATTCTCAGGGGGTGTGAGTCTTGAGTCTTGTCAGTAGAGTCTCTCAGGGAATGAGCAGAGAGAGAAATGCCTACTGCCTTCAAAAAGGAAAAACAGCATTTCCCAGACTCCTCAAGAGAAGGCTAAGTCCACACAGGGGCCTCATTGGTTGTGAGCCAGTTGACAGACTCCACCCCTTCACTCTTAATCCTCTCAGATCCCAAATTGACACTAAATTACATACCTATCACAGAGTGTGTGTCCCACCTCTCAAAGGAAGAGAGGAGTCCCTAGAATCCTCAGGAGAAGCCCATGCCCACACAGAGGCATCATCTACTATGACCTGAATGACAGGCTAGACTCCACATCTTTGCAAGTTGACAGGTTACGTAACTGTCACATTATTCTTCACAGAATCTAACTTCTCTGATGATTTGCTTGACATAGAGATTGAGCAAGTATGGTGAGAGGAAAAAAACCCTGACACACACCTTTCCCGATCCTCAACCATGTAGGACAAGGACATCATGTTTGGAAAAAGAAGACCCTCAGCAAGATGAATTGACACAATGTAGCTGTCACAATGGACTCACACATAGTAAAGATGATGAGGCTAATGAAGGAGTGCATGCTGTTTGATGCTGTTGTATGTGGTTGTGACAAGTTGGGGCAGACATAATGGCACTTAGGAACAACAGAAACTGAACAGTGGCATCCAAAAAGTATAAAATAATTATGAGACCAAAAGGGACCCTTTTGCCCAGGGATAACACTCAAAACACAATAAGGAATACAAAAACAAGAAGAATACGAATTCAAAACTTAAAAAGGAAGTAGGAAGAATGCTATTACAATGTGTGCAGTGCCATCAATGTCAGGAAACAAAATGCTTGTGAATTGTTGAATGGAAAAATTTCACCCAAATCACAATAAAAGGTTAAAAAAGATGATACTATGGTACAATGATTCTATCCTGCATGCACTTGATTGCTATGAGAATTCTATTGACAGCATATTAAAA
>PVJH01046359.1:0-11883 GCA_004026705.1 Nesogale talazaci | reverse complement strand
AACCCAAAGCCCTTGTGAGTTGAAGAACTTCCAGAATATTAACTGTTCCATGGAAGTGAATTGAACTGAACTCCCTGTACTGCTGTGTGGACTAATGAACTAATTAATTATTATATTATTTGTGATATATATATATATATATATATATATATATATATATATATATCCTGATTTTGTTTCTCTAGTACCCCACTCCCAGTACCATATTGTGTTAGTCTGGGTGGTCCAGAGAAACAAATTCATAGACACTCATGTGATAGTCCGGGCAGACTAGAGGAACAAATTTTATAGACACACATATGAATATACGGAAGAGGAATCAGACATTGAGAAAACATCCCAGCCCAGTCCAGTTCAAAATCATAAGTCCAATATTAACCCATATGCCCAAAATCAGTCTATAAAGTCTCTTTCCTACTCACGAAGCCACAGGTCAGTGGGTGCAGAGTCCCAGTGCCGACAGGGGTCTCCCCCCCATGGCTCCTCGCTTCTAGAGCTCAGAGTCCACCAACAGCATCCCGTGGTGGCAGAAGCAACTCACCACTGGCAGAGGTCTCCATGTGGCTGCCCCAACTTTAGAAGTCTGGCTCCATCAGGGCAAAGCTGTGTGGTCTTTCTGCCGGCTCCTCCAGCTTCTTGGACGCTGCCATCTTCTCTGTGACTCATTGTCTCTGAGACTAACTCCCAACCACTGGGGAAGATAGCTTCTTATCATCACGAGGGAAATATCGCGAGATTTCCAAGAAGTCCCAGGAGAAAGCCATGCCCACATAGAGGCCTCATTGGCTACTCAATGGCTAGCTGCAGATTAACAGGCTAGACTCCACTCCTACATTTCAATCATAAAATTAACATAAGCACATGACTGCCACACCTCATATGTGTATTAGAAAGAGCTTTATATACAAAAGTAACTGAATATTAAGAGAACAACCCAGCCCAGTCCAGATCAAGTCCCTACGCCCAATATTAGCCTTTATGTCCAATACCAATCTACAAATTCCTCTTTAGACTCATGAAACACACGTAATGACACCAAATGCAGTAAGATCACAGGTCAGTAGGTGGAAAGTCTTACAGGTCCAGTGGCAGTAGAGGTATCGCAGTGCTGGCAGGGGTCTCCATGTGGCTTCTTCAGCCCTAGGACTCTAGCATAGCTCGATGTGTCTTGTCAAGAAGCAAGCCTCACAGGCAACGACCATATCTTCTGCCTCCAGTGAGCTATTTATTTCCCAGGTACCTCCAAATAAGGTAACTAGACTGTGGTCTAATTGACAGGCTAAACTCTACTGCTTTACTCTTAAGTCTCAAATTGACAACAGATTATGTAAGTACCACATGCATGGATATATCATTTTTTTTAATTCAGCAAGTCTTTCAACACCTAACTCTTCATTCTTCAACCATATTTCTCAATAATAATAATCATAAACACTGCCAATAAGTAAAATCTGACTCACAGGGACTTTATAAGATAGAATAGAAATGGTCCCCCCACTGGGTCTCCAAGACTTAACAGTTATACAAAAGCATACTGTCACATCTTTTTCCTGTAGAGAGGCTGGCGGATTCAAATTCACCACTCTTTTTTGTTAGCCAAGCACTTAACCACTGAGCCACCAGGGGATCTTATTTCAGTCAAGCCTCCTACTTCCCTAAAGTATTCCCAAAATTTGAGACTGTCTGTGGTAAGATGAAATTACTTGGAATGTGTCTCCTATCCAGTGGTAAGATTCAAATAATTTAACCACCAGCTCACTGCCCTACTGGCCATTTTAAATATAAGAAACATGATAGACTGAAAGGTAGTTTATTATTTCATATATTTGACAACTTAAAAAGGAACAAGTGGTTTATTATTTTATACATTTAACAACTTAAATAAGAACAATAAAAGAGGTACATAAAAGTAGAAACTGGGTTATGTTAAAGACATCTTTAAAAATATTAATGAAAAATAGATAACTGACATAAAAAATGGAATTGCTATTTATGACACATCCATGGTGTTTCATGATTGTTGTCCTCACAATATTCTTCACTTTTATCTCAGCATCATAATCTCTTTTATTTATCCTTAACCATCATTCCACTGTAGAAGTGGTATCCAATTTCTTTAAAAAGTATGTCAATTAGACAATAGTCATTGTGTTTGATATGTTTGAATAATTCAGCTTCTCTTCTCTGAATGTATTACACTCCTCTTTGAAAAACCCCTTTCTCAGACACTGCAAGATATGTAAAAATAGTATAAAAATAATTTACAATGTATCAAGGGTTCACAAGGGTGGGAGGAAATAAAAGAAGCTGATACTAAGGGCTTATGTAGAATGACAATGCTTTGAAAATGGAAGTATATGTACAAATATACTTGCACAATGAATATATGAAATGTTATAAGATTTTTAAGAGTCCCCAATAAAATGATCTGTTTAAAAAAAAAAGAAAAGAAAAACCTCTTTCTGCTTCTGCTGAACTTGCACCAATTTGCTGACAATATTTATAGATCTTTGAACACTTTCAGGAAATGCATAATTCATTCACAACATCTCATGGTATTTTGGGGTGTAGCACAAAGCCAATATGGCTGACATGTCACCCTCTGGTTGTTTGGCACTTTTTCTCTTTATATGTTTCTTTACTGAAATAGCAAACACCAGCGAATAAAAATATAGTATTACATCAAAAGTCAAGCTAGCTTTATGATATGAATTAAAAATAGTACAAGCATAATTCCATCTAATTTTTCATACCTATGGATATAATTGTCATTGCTATGGGACTGAGAATACAGTATTGCACTGAGGAGTATTTAAAAATAGTAAGGAACGTAAATTTGTGATTTCCACATTGAAAGGTTGCCAAATCACCCATTTTAAAGAGAAAGAAGCTTAAGTACACTTGCTGAACTCAAGAACAACAACAACAAAAACTAGGTATGGACCTTGACCCGGGAATTTGAGAATTTAGTAACTTTTCCTTTTATAACATAGAACACCTTCCATTTCTCCAACAGAAAGGTTGGTGGTTTCAAACTGCTGACCTTAAAGTTAGCAGTCCAATGCATCATCTGCCACAGCACCGTGCTCCATATGTAATTGGTAAGTAATAAAGTATCCAGCAGACAACTAACAGTTATGTTCTATGATTTAAAGGATTACTGATCTCTTTTGCTAAGATGTGGACTTCTTTCAGTTTGGTTTTTTTTTTTTAGATAAATAAATATGACTTCTTGAGAAGGAAAAATTAATCACCATTCAAAATATGACTGGAAAGATTATTCATGTTAATATAATGCCTATGAAAATCATTTTAAGTATTACCCCCCCAAACCTGCTCTTATATATGATCTTGGAAGACAATAATATAATAGTACACACTACTGAGAAAGTATCCTGGTTAAACAAAGAAAAATATTAACACATTTTCATTCATCAATTGGCAGAGAGAAAATATTCTGTGTTTTCAAATATAAAATTAAGTAAAGAAATAAGTTGCAAAGTTATCAAAAATAAGTAATTCCAGTTTTTCACTTATGTTACTTCTGAAGCAAGAGTTAAACCTGTGATATTCTCCTTAAAATTCATTTCACACAAAAACAGAACTCTTTAGTTCCTTCTGTCAGCCATAATCATTAAAATAATTACCACCTTCTCATTATTATTTTTGTAGGGATGTTGTATCGAAAGTTTATGTTTGCAATTGAACTAGTTGGATGATCAGATATTTCCCTGAGCCTCTGTCTCATCTGTGACAAAACAAAAATGATTATGACCTGTAAGCACTGCTTAAAGACAAAAATAAAATGTTTGGAGAGGAAAACATAAATAAATGAAAACAAGACTTAAAATGCCAAAGATTGTTTGCAATATAATTATTGAAATCATGCCTGGCTTCAATTCAGTAAAAAAAAAAAAAAACAAAAAAAACAAAAAAAAAAAACCTCTCGATCAAAAAATGAATTATATGTGCACTAAAGAAGCTCCAAATCAAATGAATTGTTGCTTACCTTCCACCAACTTTATCTTTGGGCTCTCGGGGAAATAGGAAGGTGCTTAGTAGTACGCTTGAGTTAGCAACACAGAAAGTAAGAGATGAGACAACACGAGGCAGTCTTGTATTGCTTTGCATCCGCTCTCATCTGGATCAGTAGAATCAGAACCCCTCTATCAAAATGATTGTTATACGACTTGTTTTATACCCTGAAGAAAGAAAGAAAAAACTTGAGGAGATAAAATGACCAGGATGGCTTTACAAGTGTGACAAGTGTCCACATTTTACTCTCAAATGGTTCCCTACTAGGTGGTAAATAATAGCAATTAATCATAGAAATTGTTAATTGATAGTTCAAAAATTGAGAAATGAGAACAGACAGTTGGTTTTCGAAATAGACACAATGTTTATCTTTGTTTTAAAACAATTGATTTTATGTAAACAGGTAAACTGCAAATTAGCTTCCCATTCAACACTTCCTACACAAATTTCCCCATGACACCAGTTACTCATCGCAGATTGTGTCTGCAGCTCTCCTGCCTTTACGGTACATTTCCATGGCTGCACCCTGCTTCCTCCTCTTTGCTGTGGGACAAATGTTGTCCACTTGGTCTTTTGTAATTCATTGCTCTAAAGAGAACACAGTTTGTGGGAGTTATTTTTTATTTTATACATCAGTCTATTACTTGATTGCAATGTAAGCCCTAGGGTTGTCTTCAGTTACAGATTAAAAAGATACCATAATAAACTATAGTGTCAGGGGTTCCTCTAGTCTTTATCAATCTCATAAGTCAGTTTTTTTTTAAATGAAGCTGAGTTTTGGTCTGCATTTTCATCCCAGTCTAACAGTTGCATTTTTAGTTTGAGAGGCCAGTAGTGGAAGCTAGGTACTCTCTAACTCTTCTGGTCCTAAACAAGAGAATATCGTGGTTCCTGTGGGTCATTAGTCTCTTGTAAATTTCATTTTATTTTCTCACATCACTGCCCTGGTGGGAGAAGGAAACCCAGCTTTGCTCCTGGAGAGCTGCTGCTGGATTTGAACCGTGAACCCTGTGGGGTGCAGCCCCACACACAACCACTTCACCACCAGACTCAGCTGGATCATTAGTTTTATGGACTAATTTCATCCATGAATATTTGGTTTATTTCACACTCCTTTGTTTCAGATGAAAAGATACTGACTGCTGACTCATAGGCAGATCTCAGAGGTTTGAAGATTGAGATGCTGCTCATTAAACTATGATAAAGAAGATTATTTCCATGCACTATTATGTCAACTGACCTAAATGTCCTCCAAGAGTATGGTCCTTAGCCTTCAAACCCACTCAGTCAGTCCTGCACCATTTTGAATTGGTCTAAGACATTTCCATAGCTGTGCCTCTTATACATCTGTTTTATATATGTAAAATGCACATACATCTACATTAGACTCAGCATATCTTAAGCTGAAAGAAGTAAAGAAAAATCCAAGCCTCGTGTGTTAATGGTGAAAGATGCTACTGGAAAGCATCAAATTATTCAGAAAGCATTAGAAGGAAAGGGAAGAATATGCAGTCACTATGCCAAGTAGAAAAAGGCAACATTCAAACATTTCAAAAAAGGAGCATATGAGCAAAAACCAAAGAAGTCCAAGCTGGATGGAATGCAGTAGCCCAAAACAAGGATCCAGCAATGTATCTGTATTGAAATTGATCTGCAGTGTAATTGAACCTATCTATATTGGGAGGAGGAAGGCAAGAGTTATCCTTTGATGCCAGGATGTAAAAACTGTCCTACTTCGGACATAGTGTCAAGTAGAGCATTCCCTGGAGAGGGATGTTATGTTTCGTAAAGTGGGGGGGATGCAAAAAGAGGACTGTCCACTCCGCACAAGTGGGCTTAGGCATGGGATCACTTGCAAAGACGGCACACGACTGTGCAGTGCTTCATTTTGTTGTGCACAGGGTGTCTGTGGGAAAGACCCTTCTGAACGGCACCTATCAAAAACAACAGGCTGTACAATAGCCAGCAACATGTTTCAACAAGCTGAGGAGGCACTGGGAACAGTCATTCTTACCTGACAGAAATTTGGAAAGTAACTATGTGGCCGTTTGACAGCTAAAAATGTATATTTGCATCAATTCCAAAGAAACACGACTTAAGAGGATGCTCAAATTATAGCACAATATAGTTATCATCACTTGCAAGTAAAATTTTGCTGATGATCATGCAACCACAGTTCCAGCAATACATTGACAGGAGGTAATTGCTAGAGGTTCAAGCCAGATTCAAAAGAGGACATGGAACTAGAAATATCATTGAAGTAAGATTGATCTTGCCTGAAAGCAGAGAATTCCAGAGACATGTTCACTTGTATTTTATTGTGTGCAAAGGCATTCAATTGTATGGATCATAACAAATTGTGGATAGCCTTGGGGAGAACAGCAATTCTTAGATACTTCATTGTGGTCATATGCAACCTGTACGTGGATCAAGAGACAGTATCCACACAGAGCATGAGCACACGACATCATTTAATATCAGAAAAGGTCTGTGTCAGGGTTGAATCTTAGCTCGATATTTATTAAATCAGTAATTATGATGAACAAATAATCAGAGAAGTTAGGTTATATGAAGAAGAATGCAGCATCAGGATTGAAGAGAGGCTAAATAACAATCTGTTATAGGCATATGCAGATGACACAATCTTACTTACTGAAAGTGAGGCGTACTTGAAGAACTTGCTTATGAAAATCAAGGATCATGGCCTTCATTATGGATTATAACCAAAGGTAAAGAAAACCAAAATTCTCATATCTTGGCTAGTAGGTAACAGGAGGAGACATTGACTTTTTCAAGGATTTCATCTTTCTTAGATTCACAATGAATGCTCATGGAAGTAGCATTCAAAAGGCCACAGGATACATTATGTTAGATAAATCTGCTACTCAAGATCTTTTTAAAGAGTTGAAGAGCAAAGATGTCGCTTTGATGAAGGAGATGTGCTTTAACCAAGCCATGTTATTTTCAATTTCCCGGTAGCATGTTGGCCAATGAATAATGAAGAATAAAGAAAAATGGATGCATTTGAATTATTGTGCTGCTGAAGAATATTTAAAGTTCCATGAACTGCCAAAAGAATAAACAAATCTCTTTGGGGAGAAGTGACCCCAGAATACTAAGGCACTTAGAGGCAAGGACCGTGATATTTCAACTAAAAGACTTTGAGCATGTTATCAGGAGAGACCAGTCCCTAGAGAAGAACATCATGCCGGTAAAAAGAGGGGAAGTGAAAAAGAGGAAGACTTTAGACAAGATGGATTGACACAGTGGCTGCCTCAAGGATCTCAAACCTAAGAAAAATTGGGAAAGTTCCACAATTTTGACCTGTTGCAAATAGGGTCACTATGAATTGGGACCAACTCAACAAAACCTAAGAACAACAATTCATGTCCCTGCTCCAATTCCTCCAGTAGTGGGGTTGCTGGATAATAAACAGCTTTTTAAGCAGGCACTGTACCATTTTCTATATTGATTTCACCATTGTAAAATGCCACCAGTTCCCCACATTGGGGAACTCTCTCCCCAATCTCACAAGTGTCTGTTGTTTTCTATTTATTTATCTGTTTATTCATTTGGATTACTATCATTTTTTGAAGGATGAGATAGAATCTCATTGTTTTGTTTTGAATCTCTCTCATGGTTACTGATCATGAACACCTTTTAATGTGGTTCTTATCCACCTGAATGTCTTTGGTGTAGTGTTCCTTTATGTCCTTTGCCCATCTATAAGTCTCTTTTGTTATTGAAATAGAGCAACTATTTCTACATATTTTAGAGACATTTTAGGGCATTGAATCTTATTCATTCTTAAGCTGTATTCATTTTTCTTTATTCTTTTTATTGCTCATTCCTCCGATTAGTGCCAAGGGTTTTGTCTTCCATTTTACTGATTCTTTCTCCCACTTAATTCAATTGTACTTCTATGTTCATCCATGGAGCTATTTATTGTTGATTTTTACTTTTAACCTCTTGATTTCTAGTTATTTTTGGTGGAATTTGATAGGATATATATGACATTATGTATAAAGAGATTTTTCTTGTTATAATTTGTTAATTTTATTGATCTAAAGCATTCATCTCTGATAATTTGTTTATAGTTTTAATATTTTCTTAGTCTCACCAAGAATATGTGCATTTTATAAGTCTTTCAAAAAATCAAATTCATTTTATTCTAATTAATCAGCTATAGTTATCGTTTTCTTCTTTGCTATTATTGACTTCAAATTGCTATTGTGTGTAATTACACATATATAAATATATTAATATCCACATGTTGTTATCAAGCTACAACATTTCTTCTTAGCCCTGCTTTGCCTGCATCTACCAGTTTGGATGGATTTAAAAAAAATCTAATTTCGGGCTGAGCCCCGGTGGCGTAGTGGTTGTGTGAGGGACTGCAGCCCACTGGATTGGAGGTTCAAAGACAGCAGCAAGGCTGGGCCTCCTACTCCCACCACCAGAGGGCAGTGATGCCCCCAAAACAAAAACAAACAAACAAAATCTAATTTCTATTTGTTAGTATATTTTCTTATGCATGTGCACTTAGATGCATATTTGACATTTTAACAGGAGAAATACAAAACTGGCCACTTCCATAAAGATTAAAAAGATCAGAAATCCAAAGGGTCTCTTAGGGACGGTACATGTTGGAATTAACTTGATGGCTGTGAGTTTGTGTTGTATGACATTCTAAACTATTGACTTTCTTACATATATTATTAATGGTCATTTTGAACTAGATTTCATGGTAGTCAGAAAATAAACATTTTATTTCATTTAGAATATTTGAGAATAGATTTTTCTTAATATATAGTTTTCTCATAGGTATTCTTGAAAAGATTATATGCTACACAATATTTGAGTACAGAGGTTTAGTATTGTGATAGGTCAGATCTCTGTAATTCATCTTAACTTTCTCCATTGTTTTAACTACTGAGAAAAGTCTGTTATCTTTTTCTTTAGAATTATGAGTTTGTCTATTTCTCTTCTTCAGTCTTTCTTTCAAGCTTTCATATAGCTGAATCTGGTTGCAACTTACAGTAATCGTGTGGGAGAGACATCTAATCTCCTCTGGTGATATGATTGGGAAGAATTACTAAGATTGAGAATCACTCTTCGCCCAAGGCCTATTCCTATGAGACCAGGGTCAGATATGCCCCCACCTTCTAATCTCCTTTACTGATTCATTCACTAGCCATCCCAAAAGACATTGTGCTTCTCTGCTGGGTTCAATAAACTGTTGCGGCAATGACAGAGAGTTCATAGAGAATACTCATAATTATTAATAGCAGTTCTTCAGTCAGCAGTGCCTTTTCATAGATGTGCCTGTAGGTAAGCTTCTCTGGTCCTCAATCCCTAAGCAACACAACCCTGGAGTTTATGTTCTACTTGGGCAACTACCATAGCTTTTAACTAGTGCTGAAAAGGACACTGTAATCCAGCCTCTTTTCTGTAAGCACTCAGCTTCACTCATTCCATGGACCTTATAGTCTGATGCCATGACTTGTGCTCTCCTTATCACTTTGTTTGCTGCCAACTAACCCATTATTGCTTCTTTGAGTGGCAATATTAGGTTCAAAAGACACACTCCACTCCTGGTTCTTCTTTCTAGATGGTCATGAGATCTCACATCCTACTTCTAAGGTGGTGCACTTTCTACCCAGAGGGATGGGAAAACTGACCACTCCCCACATTAGAGTCTGAGTTTGCATGTCTCTACCCAGCCATTTGATTGGAGTTACAAAGATTATATGTTGGAGAGCCATGGAAAGTATTCTGGTATGGTGCACGACTGTTAGTGGTTTATGCTCAATCATCCTTATGAAATATTTCCCATTGTTTGCAGTGCTTCTTGCTTGAAGGTCCACTTACCTGATGCCAGTGCAGATACTCCAGAAGATTGATTTTGTTTACGTTTATAGTTAGAATTTTCATGACATGTAGTTTATCTGTTATTCTACCTTTCCTTTTTCTATGTTGTTATATTAAAGGTGTACCTTTGATAAGCAGCACCTACTTGTTTTTGTCTTTCCTTTCTAATAGTTGATGTAATTTATTTACATTTAGCATGTATAGAATTAATACATATGTTAATCTATTTTAGCTTATATTCATCTATTTTGCTCTTTGTCATAACTCTTCTATATATGTAAATATATTATAATTTATAACAGAAGATGAGAGTCCATAGGAAATACAACTTCCAGATAAAGTGAAAGCCACCTTCAAAGATCCAGGATAAGGGTAAATATGAAGGTCTGGAGACACATGTAGTTGTGGGAATAGCTACTTTAAATTCATCTCTTGCACCAAATCTCTTCCCTCTTAATATGAAGCATTGGATTTTGGTTTTTTGTTGAGAGAGGAATGATCTGATCTTTTCAGTCTCTTCTCTCCCTGATATATAGTATACATATAGATATACATCTTTCTTCCCTCTTGTGGCATATGGTGAAGGAGAAAGCTTTACACTTTTTCATTTGGCAGAAAATTTTACTTTCTTTTTTGAGTTCAAGCTGAAATATGACATCATACCATGACATCTCCTCTATAAATAAAGTAAAAACATCTTTTTCCTAATTCTCATTCCCCCTACATACAAGCTGCTCGAGTTTAACTTCTTAGCATTGTCACTTGAAGAACATAAGAAAATTCAGGATTTTCAATTTCCCCTTTAGGGAAATGTCGTTAGTAATTCACAGCTGTTTGCCTTCATTCAAACAGGTACCAATTCACCTTTATATAACAAACAGGAAATTATAGCTATGAGTAGTAAGGCTATCCTTTATTTGAAGAACTGTATCTGTTGGTCTTATGTTCTCAGAATGTCTTTGCCACCTAAAGGAATGACCCGATTTTAAAATGAATGCATAGGAAATATAGGTAATACAAAGCATCTGAGTTTTTTCAGAATATTCACAATGTACAGAAAGATTATCACATTTTACAGGTCCTAACAAGCAAAAACTGAGTGTTCCAACACTTTATTCTTGCTGCTATTATGGCATCAAGATACTGTTTGTTTGTTTTTAATTATATTTCTTCATTTTTGTATTTCTTTTATTTAAATTATTTTATTGGGGGCTCATACAATCTTATCACAATCCATACACATGTCCATTGTATGTCAAGCACATTTGTATATTTGTTGCCCTCAACATTCCCAAATATTTGCTTTCTATTTAAACCCTTGACTGCTCATTCCCCCCACCCCTTCCTCACTTCCCCTCCCTCATGAACCCTTGATAATTTAAAATTATTATTACTTTGTCATATCTTACACTGCCCTATGTCTCCCTTTACCCACTTCCCTGTTGTCTGTACACCAGGGAAAAGGTTATACGTAGATAATTATAGCTCATTTCTACCCAACCTTCCCTCCAGCTCCAGTTATAGCCATTCTTACCACTAGTCCTACAGGGGTCATCTGTCCTGGATACCCTATGTTTCCAGTTCCTCTCTATACCAGTGTACATCAGCTGGTGTAGCCTGATTTGTAAGGTAGAATTGGGATCATGACAGTGGAGAAGAAGACGCATTTAAGAATTAGAGGAGGCTGAGCCCCGGTGGCGTAGTGGTTGTGCGCGGGACTGCGGTCCACTGGGACAGAGGTTCAATTCCAGCAGTGGGACTGGGCCTCCTCCTCCCACCACCAGAGAACAGTGATGCCCCCCCCCCAAAAAAAAAAGAATTAGAGGAAAGTTGTATGTTTCATCATCATTACATTGCACACTAACTGGTTTGTCACCTCTCTGGAACCCCTCTGTAAGGGTAACTCCATTAACTATGGATGGGCTTTGGGTACCTCCACCTGTTCTCCCCCTCATTTACAATAACATAATTTTCAGT
>PVJH01046358.1:0-11890 GCA_004026705.1 Nesogale talazaci | reverse complement strand
GATGTACTGAATGTTGTAGTAGCTGTAAGAGCCCCCAATAAATTTTTTTAAAAAATTAAAAAAAAGATTTATAATGAGAAAGGAAAAAAAAGTTAAAACCCTATGATAGGCTTGAATAGTTGCAATGAAAAGCCTCAAAAATATTAGCTTCAGGAAAAAGAATGGATTTTTTAGTAATTCATTTCAGTTGTATCTCTAATATAGAGATAAGTATAATTTTCATATAGGCATGCATATTTATTGCATAAGCATGAGCTTTATTCTTAGTCAAATATTTTTAAAATTTTTTAAAGAAAATGTAAATAAGTGAATACTTAAAGATTTTTAAAAATTGTATTTCTTATTTAAATTCTTATAAAAATTCTCATATCTGTGACTTATGTAATCATGCCAAAAGAATGTATTACATTTGGTCTATGTATCCATGTACTTTTTTGTAGTGTTTTATCTAAAAGTTCTAAGATAAATATTGATGACCTTAAGACAATTCTTCAAAATAAAAGTATAGCCATACCTCCAGATAGCACAGGCATTAAGTCAATGATATCTTTTTCTTACTACATTAAGTTGATTTAAAATATGAACTAAAATATTTCTTAGGGCAATTGAATTGAGTGAATCTTGTGAAAAGTATACCCTTAGTGGTCATAAGATATAGGAGACTGCACAAAAATAAATTTAGAGATGAACAAAGAGACTATTACAAAAGTTTTTAAAATGAACTACAGCAATAAAATAGGAATTTTAAATGTTTTTATAAAAAAATTCAGCTGTACATGCTATATATAATGAACACAATATTATCTCCATAATTTTAAATAAAGCTCTAAAATGACTGCTATTTTTAGGAAGAGCAGTCCAAACTATAGTATTTCTGAACTTATTCCACTAGATAAAAAGGGATTTATATTTGTGCTATTCAATGGTCCCTAATTTAGTAATTTTGTAATTTCATAAAAGATTTTAAAAGCAACCATTTTCTGAGTGAATTTGGTCAATCACTAAAGAAGAAATATTTGTATGAGTCCATTACTACAAGAAAATACACAAAATGAGTAAATTTTTAAAAGGAGTTATACAGCCTGCCTAGCATCCATGAACCATAAATCATGCCCCTTCTACGCATATCTTAAGAACCATCTTGAAAGAGGACACTTTACCTCAGCTGGGTCATCCCTTCAAGAAGCAGAGAAAAGGATATCATCCACCTGACGTCAGACAGCAATGAGTTCAAGTCCAGCCAAACCTACAGATGGTGCATGGGAGGGAAAGAGTAAAGATCAAAGGAGGGGAGCATTTAGATCTGGGGAGAGGCATTTGCATTTCGATTTTGGGCTGAGCAACTTCACAGCAGAATGGGATGCTCAGCAATAATTATATAGAACTTAATGGGAGAATAAGCTTAGTGCCATATTTCTGGTTAGCCACTTTTTAATTAGTTACCCAGCCTTCAGTGATCCTTGCCATATGCTTTGTACTATGATGACCTGACTCTGCCCTTTCAAGGAATGTGGCATACCTCATAGGCCACAAAGGAAGTATCCAAAATGACAAGCACACTGACTGAACTGGGATTTACACTCAAAATTACCTGTAACCCTTCAACGTAAAATCAATATTCTCTAGTGTGAGAAGAAGCATATGATAAGCACATCGGGGCTGTAGAACTGACGCTCATCAGACCTGAATTAGGATACCTGACTTAGTGGTTCCCCTATGAAAGGTGGCACACGGCTTCTATAAAGTCACTATTTTAATGCTCTCCTTGCTTTACTGGGACATATGTTAATGTGTAAATGAGTGTCAGCCATTGTAAATGGATGTTCTTGGAAAAGTTCCCCTAACACCCTCACTAGTTGTCAACGTAAACAGAAATCAATCATTTAATGATTCAATCAACAATTAAAAGCTGAACTATGCTAGCATAACCTCCTTTTCTCGATCCTATGCTCAATTCTATGCTACTTGATAGATTAATGATGCATTTCATAGAATTTCCATATGCCCCAGAGGGATGATGATAATATTTTTTTGTCATAAAATGATAATGAGGCCTCTCAAGTGAACCAGAGTTTTGCAAAATTCATGGACAAAAGAACAGATTCTAAGCTCTCAATTAATTTTACCCCCTATCCAAGCACATTTCATTCTCATGACATGGTGCTGCTTAATGCTCACCTCCTTGAAGAGGCCACTGAAGTTATGGGTGCAACAGCAAAACATCATGAAGACAGCAGATAGGGCTTGGCTATCAAAAAGAATTGTGTGTGTGTTGGGGGGGGGGGCGTGTCTTAAAGGCTTGTCTTCAAACAAGCAGCAATCTCCATGAGGTGTCAACTAAATCTACAGGGATCATCATAGGTGTGGTCTAAAGCTGTCAAATAACAAAATTCAAAAATGAAGAAAGGAAAGGTGTCAGGACTTAATGTGGGTTCACACATGTGCTCACATGTTCATTCCATTTGCAGAAGGCTCTGGATGACAGTAGGACCCCAAATTATTTCTGCCAGGTTCATATATTAAATAATGTCTGCTGGACACCCTCTGACCATGGGAGAGGAAGTCAAATAATCTTGCTATCAGATAGAGACAACTGCAAACTTGTCTATGGTGGATGGAACTAGGGTATAGTGTAATACCTGGTCATGCGTCTTCCTCTTGATCTTTCTGGGTTTTAAAATTTCTTAATGTATCTTGTTTTTTCCTAAACATGCTTTTTCTGGTCTATTTTACTATTATCTGTAGCTCTTTCTTTCGTTTTAGTTTTAGTTTTAGTTTCTTACTGTTTTAGCTTTTTGTGTGTTTTACAGGTATGTAGAGCTAATAGTTGGTGTAATGGTTTATCGGGAATGGGGAGGCACTGGAGGGTAATTGGGAGCAAATAATAAATGAAGGAGTGGAGAAGACCCTATAGAATTGACTGTGGTAATGTATATGGAACTCTTAAAATACAACTGAATGATGGAAGTGAATTATTTCTCAATAAAATTATTGAAAACAAAAAATAAAAATAAACAAAAGCAGCCACTGGAATAAAAAGAAAATATGGTTTTGTATGAATTTTTAAATCAGTTGAAGTAAATAGGAACAAAAATGTGAGAGAATTTTTATGTATGGCATCAACTACTATTATTTGGAAAATTGGGAGAAACTATGTGAAAAATGTCAATAAAAGTCTGTGTTTTATTTGCTTACAATGGCAGTGTTTGTATCTCCTAAATTATATTTGTGATAAATTCCTCACCATATGCTATAAAATATGCATGGATCTAGGGGAAGCTACCAAAATGCACTGCGATACTTTCAATATGGTTTAGCATATAATGGTGCCCAAACCATGAGAAACATTGTTGCAACTTTCCCTCACAGTGTATACAGGCATTCTTCTAGCATGATGAATTTAAACAGTTATCGATCTGTAAATGGCAAGAAAGTCATCATAGTGCAGAATGAGAAAATAGAGCTGACAATATGTGAGGCATATGGAAATGGAATCAAGAGACCATCTAATTTACTGTGAATTACAAAAATTAGTTAAGACAAATGGAAATGAAAGTAAGGCTCAGAAACTTGGACTCTGAGATATAAAGATTCCAGGGGTTTCACTAAAGGTACAAGCATTAAGACCATGTCAAATGGATTAATGGAGTAGAAACAGGGGTTCTAGATATCTCCACATCCATGGAAAGTATGTGTGGCAGAAAGGGCTTTACTCTCACTGCAAATGCCAAATTCTTGTCTTCCCCTATGTGCATTCTTTTCTGCCTGAGTGATCTCCAAGTGCTGGACTCCGTGGGTTCAGATAACCATTTACTTCTCTATCTAATAGGACTTTTTTTTGTGTGTGTGGGGAAGTTCTGCAAATCATATTTTCATGCTTGTATTTAAAAAATTTTTTTAATGAAAATCCCATCTTCCTCAGATAAAGCTGCCTTCTTCATTTTCTTTTGTATATCTTCTAAAGATGCAAAACCTATCCAATTTAAAATCTTGATTCCCCACTTCGCCATCAAATGTCTTTCTCATCTTCCTGTTCTATAATAAGAATGGCCATATTATTTGTACACGTGCTAAGCTAAATCCCAAACTCAGTCCTTAAAATTTAATTTGTGTAACTAAAGTTACATCTATTTACATAGAGACAGTAAATAACTCATTTGTATTTCAAAAACACAGGACTTTATGTAATATGTTATTATATCTGCATTGCTTTTAAACAGTGCTATCAGCATATATTATACATATCATACAGTTCAATAGTTCAATAAGAGTTGTGCAATCACCTACACAACCAATTTTAGAACATTCATATCTTTCTTTTCCTGCCAATGACAGCCTCCAAATTTGCAAGAATCTATTATTGTCTCTATAGCTCTAACCACCCTAAATTTCATATATAGAAAAACACAGAAAGAAAAATAGAGAAAAAAGCAATGCCCCCCAAAACAAACAAACAAACAAACAAACAAACAAACAAAAACACAACACTACATTCTTCATGATAGCATGTAGCTATTCATTCATACCCCTTATCTGTGGTCAGAGAGGATTCACTGAAAGATTAATCCATGTGGGGATCCTGCAAATGGATTATGGATTGCCACTGTTACTATTACCATCTGCAAACCAAATTTCCCAATTTAAACTTGGGTATCCCTCCCATCATTGGGTTTGTATTTTATCATTTGCAATCCATGGATCACGCTAGCTGGTGTTCTTACACCCTGAAGGCCCAGTTGGTGCCTCACTCAGATGGCTATTTATTTGAAGACAAATTTTCAAGACCATTCTAGTTTTACCATACAGAGGAGAAGCCAACAATGTTGTGGGGAAATGTAATTAGAATATAAGAGAACTTTTAAAAAAATACTTTTATGTGTTCGTGCATGTGTGGATATCAATAATATCCAATTTTACCACAGTAAAAATATTCAGCTAGATAAGAAAAAGAAGCCAACAATTTTGACCTTGTGGGATATCCTCTGTGAAGAATGAAAATTAAAGTGGGATATGAATTTTTCTCAAATATATCTATGCTTTTCCATCTTAGAAAAGACCCCAAAGATATTGACATTGGGTTGATTCCAACTCATAGCAAGTCTATGGGACAGAACAGAACGCTCCCCACAGTTTCTGAGACTGTAAATCGCTACCATGCAGACAGCGTCCTCTTTCTCTGGAGAGTTGAGCTGCTGACATTGCAGTGAGCAGCCCAGTGAAGAGCCCACTATTCCACCAGCGCTGCTTATGTGCGTTGAAAATCATCCAGATGAAAACACGTAAAAAAGGGGGCTCTCCCTTCAGTTGACTATTTGCTTACTACTTTTTGTTGTTTGTTTGTGTAGCTTTAAACAATATATGAAGGGACATCAAAACGTTCATAGAAAATCCAATCTTTTTTTTCCAGTCTACTGTTCCACAGACTTTTTGAAACCCTCATATACCTGACTGCAAATATTAATAAAGTTTAAAGAAAGGGCATTGTCAGCAGTAAACCATTCTCTCAGTCCTGTGAGGTCTTTTAAGGAATGAACTTTGTAGACCTTATTTTTTTGTGTGTTTTTTTTTTTTTGAGGGCAAACAAATAATCTCAGAGTGAGATGGGTAGCTTACGTAACAGCCTGCAATGTTATAAATATTTCATTGAACGACAGCTAGGGAATAATTGTTCTGAATTCACAATAAAAATCAAGCAAAAAATACTATTCATGAAAGCACCATACTAAAAAAGAAGTATCTGTCACATTTTCCCTATTATTTTCAGCAGTGGACGACGTGCTACAAAAGAAGGAGAATGTGTGATTCTAGTTTAGATAAATGTGAATTTATACCCTTAGTTAGCTAATGAATATGCCATTTTGTTGTTGCAAATGTCCAGAGCACATAATCAGAGAGGATGGATTATATGAAGAAGAATGCAGCATCAGAATTGGAGTAAGGCATATTAACAACCGTTCATATGCAGATGGCATAATCTTGTTTGCTGAAAGTAAAGAGGACTTATGGCACTTGTTTATGAAGATCAAGGATCGTAGCTTTCAGTATGGATTAGAACTTGATTTCAAAAAGACTGCAACTATCACAACTGAACCAACAGGGAATAGCATGATAAACAGAAAAGATGGACGCTATTAAGGATTTTTTCCTACTTGGATACACTGTGAATACACATGGAAACAGCAGTCAAGAGATGAAAAAAAGGTAAATCTGCTACAAGAAAGTTGTGCCCTTTATAGAGTTTTGAACAGCAGAGATGTTACTTTCAGGACTAAAGTGGGCCTGAATCAAACCACAGTATTTTCCATTGCCACAGATTAACATGAAAATTGGACATTGAAGAGGAAAGACCAAAGAAGATAAGACACATTTGGATTGTGGTGCTGGAGTAGACATTGAAATTACAATGGACTACCAACAGGACAAACCAATCTCTCTTGGAAGAAATAGGGCCAGAGGGCTCCCTCGAGGGAAGGATGGTGCCATTTTGTCTGATGTGTTTTGAACAAGTTGTCAGAGAGGACAAGTTCTTGGGGGAGCCTGTGAAGCTTGGTGACGTAGAGGGGCAGTGAGAGAGAGAAAGGCCTTCAATGAGATGGATGCATGCGAATGATTGTGAGGATGGCCCAGGACCATGCAGAGTTTTGGTCTGTTATCCATATGATCGCTACAGTCACCACTGCCTCACAGGCACCTAACAGCAACTACAGCAACCTCTACTGATGTTTTTTAACTAAAAATTGCAATCGTATGTGAACACTGTCTTAGATAATAGCAGGCAGTCAACTAAACGCTGGGGTTTATAATTTTGAGTCATTTTTTTGTTTTGTTTTGATTTGTTTTGGGGGGAGCTTCACTGCCCTCTGGTGATGGGAGTAGGAGGCCCAACCTTTGCTGCTGTGGAGCCGCTGCTGGAATTGAACCTCCATCCCAGTGGGCCGCAGTCCTGCACACAACCACTACACCCCAAGTCATTTTTTAAAATGCAGTCCTACACTCAATGCTTTTTATTCTGTGACATCAGAACACTTAATTTTACCTACGTTGAAATGACTATAGGCAATAACTAATACCAATTTGTCTTTCTAAATTTCCTATTTTCTTCTAAATATGATACACGAGACATACTTGATATTACACCATCTATTGTAGTCATTAAAAAGGATTCTTACATTAGTATCATCTAGCCCTTCTACTTGGATGTGTATCTCTCCACATTTGTTTTTCACTACATGTTGTTCAGTTGGTTTAGTACTTTGAAAACCACATCTTGTTGGGGATGGATATAGGTAGGTCTTCTTTACACATGTGAAACAGATGAGAACTTTTTTTGAGGATAGGAATAAACCCTTAAAACTGAATGAAGATGTGTGGTTAGGTGTCATTGAGTTCATTCTGATTCATAACAGCCCCATGTACATTAGTATAGAGCTAATTAAGGAATACATATAGAGTAATTGAAAAAAAGCTGCTAAGGCTCTGATATGAACTTCATGATTAATATATTAGTTGAGAATATTAACATTACTTAATGTAATAGTAAATGAGTCTCAGTATCTCAATATAGAAAAGTTTGTTTCTCATCCATCATCTTTTATCAGTCGATGTGGACTGCTAGCTTCAAGAAATGACTCATAAAGGCCTATTCCATTCCATTGCCCTGTCACCTTGAAAAAGGCTGGGCTGTGTGTGAGGAGGGTGGGGAAGATAACCTTAAATAGGTATCAGTTTGCTCTGTTAACCCTTGCACAAACATGCTCTGTTTATCTCTTTTCTGGCTTTTATGCCACTGGAAACCGTTATGTGCCCAGCATATCATGTGGGTTCCATTCACACATGCTTTTCAGCTGTGGTGGGTTAAAGGGGAGGAAATATAAAAATATCAGGGGGTAAGAAGCACGAATGAATTGTGCCCTAATTTATATCAGTCCCTTCGTGAGGAGAAATGTTAGACTTCCTTCTCCCATAAAAATATATAGCTTCAGAAACCCAAAGAACTTCTACCCAGTCCTATTGTGTCTCCATCAGTGAAAAACCACCTTGAACGCACTGAGTGATTGACTGAGCGAGTGAGATCCTTCATGAAGAGGGTAATTTGCCAGGGAAGCTTGGATTTATGCTTTAGCCACATCCATGATCCATGGTGTTGTCCTCGTCTCTCTTCAGACCTTGGTAGTAATGACACCAGGTTAATGACATCTCTTTCCTATAACCGGTTATTATTGCTGTTTACCTCTTCATGTCTGTGAATGCTCCTCCATTTAATTCCATTCAATCCAACACATTTGATGCTTCCAACCTACTACTGGGCACAGTAGTTACCTTGTTTCCACATGCCCTCCAATAACCAGAACACTTTCAGATTTCCAGCATCGCAGATGTTCATGATTGTAATCTCTGTGCTCCCCAGAAGAGGAGACTGTACAGATGAGCATCTAGCTAATGTGTACTATCAACTTTTTTCCAGGACTGTCCTCATGGGAAAATGGATATGATAGTGTAGTGATTTAAAATTTAACATTTTATCAAATATTTTGGTGATACAAAATATTTTAGTTGGGTTGAATTAAGCAACATTATATTGCTTCTAATGTTTAATCACAGATATATCAGAAATTTAATGTATACATGGGCAAGAGTGAATCTCTAAGACTGAAATGGAATATGTGCAATGTTCAGTTGAAAAATGGAACCAACTGAGATGACAATAATTCTTTTCTGAGAAGTTAATTTCAGAAGCACTCCTTTAGTTATTTTTCTAAATTTGTCTAAGTGCATTTGTTGGCTTTAGTAAATCAAAATTCTCCTTTTTTCAATGTCTACTTTATTTTAAAATTTATTGAGACAAGATTTATATATTATATAATTTTAAAGTTTTCAATTCAATGTTTTATTGTATTTGCTTTATTGTACATGTGTATTGTATATGCATAACAATCACCAAAATTTTAGAATATTTCCATTACCTCAAAAACAAACACTTTACCTTTAGCTGTAACCCCTCTTACTTCTATCGGGGATAAGTAATCACAAAGTATTTTGTTTTGCTATAGATTTCCATATTCTGGAATTTTATATGATGGAATCATGTCATGTGATTTTTACCAGTTTCTTTACCATATTTTCAGTGTTTACCTTTGTTGTAGCAAATGTCTGTACTTCATTCCTTTATCTTGCCAAATATTCCATTATATATACAAAAATATACTCTTTATTCATTTGTCCAATAATAGAAATTTGTCTTTAATATTGACTATTGTTAATAATGGAGTCATAAATTACCACATACACTTTTGTGAATATTTGTATTTGTTTCTCTTGACTATACAGGAATGAAATTATTCAACATTATGATAACTTTTTTGCTATGTTTCCTTCCTCTACTTCTTTGTCATTCTGCTGTACTATAGTGACAGGTGTGTTACTGTGATGTGGAATTTCCAGATTAAGAACAAACAAGCAAGAAGGAATAGGTTATTGACTTTAGTGGAAGTAGCTGCTGAAAACTTTGTTCATGGATTTCTAACATTAACAGACCCCAAAAGCCTAATTAAATGAAACAACTTTGTCAGAGGTGATGCCAGATGATGGGACACTCAGGTCTGAAGTCACTCAAAATGTGGGGCTCTCTGTGTTAGTCCAGGTAGACTAGAGAAGCAAATTCGTTAGCCACATTTGTATTTAAGAAAGAAGTTTATATACGAGAGCAATTGAACATTGAGAACACATCTCAGCCCAGTCCAGTCCAAGGTGATAAGACCAATATTAGCCCATGTGTCTGATACCAATCTATAAACTCCTCTTCTGGCTCTAAATCATCTAATGCAATGATACCAAGACAATCACAGTCCAGTGGGTGCAGACCCTTGTGTATCCAGTGGCAGTAGATGTATCTCAGAGCTGGCAGGAGTCTCCTTATGTCTCCTCCAGTTTCCAGGGCTCAGATTCTAGCATGCTGCCATGTGTTTTGTCAGCTGCAATGTCTCCCAGGGAGTGAGTCTCCCACTTCCAGAGGAGGAATACCACCGGATTTCCCAGAATTCTGAGAGGAAAAGGCTATACCCACCAGAGGATTCATTGGCTATCGTCAGATTGACAGGCTAGACTCCACCCCTATACTCTTAATCCTCAAATTGACATCAGATAAATTGACTGCCACACTCTGCTTGCTCAGAGTGAAACTGGCCCATTGGGACCTAAACGGAATAAAGCCTATAGCAATGAACCTTCAAGATCTTCATTTGCTGATACGGCACAACTCAAAGTAAGAAAAAACAGCTGCAAAAATCTTATGATTTGAACATGGAATATGTAAAGCATGGATCTAGAAAAATTGGAAGTCTTTAAAAATAGATTCTAGATAGATGATAGATAGATAGACGATAGATAGATAGATGAAGATGATGATAGATTAGATAGAGAGATAGATGATAGATAGATATATATAGATAGATAGATAGATAGATAGATAGATAGATAGATAGATAGATAGATAGATATGCTTCCTAGGTACCAGGGAGCTTGAAATAGACTGATATTGGCCTCTTTGAATCAGAAAATCATATGATTTACTATCTTGGGAATAACAAAATCCAGAGGAATGGCATGGCATTCATTGTCCAAAGGGACTTTCCAAAATCAATCATGAAGTACTATGCTGTTTCTGATAAGATAGTAAATATTTGCATAGAGAGAAATCTAGTCACTACAACTACTATTCAAATTTATACACAACCACAAAAATTAATGATGAAGAAATTGAAGAATTATACCAATGACTTATATCTGTGATTGACTAAACATGCAAACAAAAATCGAGTATTTTTGGCAATTGATGCTACCAGTGGTTCAGAAGGTATTTAGAAGGGATATCATTGTTGTTGTCCGAAGGAACTTGACTGAAAGCAGAGAAGCCAGAAAGATGCTTATTTGTGTCTTCTCAACTATTCCAAGGCATCTTACTATGTAGATCATGATAAACTATGAATAACCTCGAGAAGAATGGAAATTCTTGAATACTTCATTGTGTTCATTCAAAACTTGTAGATGGAAGAGGAGGCAGTTGTGGGAATAGAATAAGGGAATACCACACAATTTAAAGATCAAGAAAGCTGTGTGACAGGGTTGTATCCTCTCACTGTACTCACTCAATATGTTTCCTATGTTTCACAAATCATCAGAGAAGCTGGCCTAGGTGAAGAAGAATGTGGCATCAGGATTAGAGGAAGACTGATTAACAACCTGTGATATGCGAAAGACACAACCTTTTTCGCTGAAAACAAGGAAGACTTGAAGCCCTTGCTGATGGAGGTTTGTAACCTTCAGTCTGTATTATGACTCAATGTAAAGAAGATAAAAATCCTCACAACGGGACCAATGTGAAACAGCATGATAGAGAACGTTTGAAGATGTGCAAGATTTTGTCTAGCTTGGATCCACAATCAATGCTCATGGGAGCAGTCATCAAGAGATTAAAAGAAATGTTTCATTAAGTAAATCTGTTGTACGAGGCCTTCATAGTTTTGAAGAACAAGGATGTTACTTTCAGGAGTAAGGGGCACTTGACCCAAGCCACGGCATTGTCACTTGTTTCTGTAACTAGTTATGTGTTCATTTGGTGTTTAGAGCTTCCGTCTTCTCATAATCATTCCGTATTTCTTTTGCTCTTGACTGGTAGCAGTTATTTGCCTGAACCTTCATTTCTGAAGTGTATGTTTATTAGTAGTCACTTGAATTAGTGGATGTGCTTACCATTTACTTGAATTACAGGATGCTAGTACTAAGAGATGTCTTAGGGAATCTTCTAGATTCCAAATACATTCTTGTTGGCCTCTATTATGAAATTCCAGTCAAATATCCCATTGATAATCAGGATCGGTCACACAACTCAGTA
>PVJH01046357.1:0-11874 GCA_004026705.1 Nesogale talazaci | reverse complement strand
AAAGGGAGGAGGAAAGAGCAGCTTATACCAAGGGATCGGGTAGAAAATATTTGGAAATGAATATGGCAACATGTGTACAAATAATATACTGAATGTTATAAGAGCTGTGAGAGCCCTAATAAAATCATTGGAAGGAAAGAGAAAAAAGAGAGCAAGAAAGGAACAGTAGGAAGAAATGAAGAGGCAGCAACAATAAATCAATGTATTGCCTTGTGTTAATCTGATACAAAAAAGAAAAGAAAATGAAAAGTTGCTCACTACCGTCAAATCAAGACTAACTCACAGTGACTTAAAAGTAGAGGACAGAGCTGTCCCTATGAAATTTCTCTATGCCTGAAAATGTAGAAAGGCCCAACTTCTGCCTTGGAGCTGCGAGTGATTTTGAACTGCTCACCTTGTGGATGGCAGCCAAGCTGTGACCAGTACACCACCAGGGCCCCTAATCGGCTACAAAGACCTCTTCAAAAACAAAGCTATATCTAAGATGCTTCTCACCTAAACCTTGATCCAGTGTAGTCAGTCACTTCATAGGCATGTAAAAGCTGGGCAAAAAATAAAGGAGCCCAAATAAGAATTGATACATGTGACTTATAATCTGGACAAAGAATGTTGAAAGTTACATGGACCCCTAAAGGAATGAACAAATCTGGTTTTGAAGAATTGCAGTCAGAAGGTTCCTTAGGAAAATTAGATTCCATCTAACTTATTGTGGATATGTTATCAGAAGGAACTCTGCTCTAGAGAATGACATCATGCTTGGTAAAATAGATGGCCAGGGAAGAAATAAAAGGCTCTTAACGAGGAAGGTTGAAACGATCCTCAGATAGAGCGTTGACTGTGAAAATGGTGCAGGACTGGGTGGCATTTCCTTCTGGAGTCTGAGTGGAGTCAGCGCAATGCCACCTAAAAATAAAAACTGTTCGGCCCTGTGTGGACTTAAAGGTCTTAAATGAATCACATTTTAGTTTGTCAATTTAGGGAAGTTACAGGAGAATTTTGAGCAGTGAAGTGGCATGGTCTGACTTCAACTGTACACATGAGAAGATGAGACAGGAGCCTACTGCAGTTTTCCATGTGTAAGATAATATTGGCTGTGACTTTGGTAGCTAGGCAATAAGAACAAGTTGCACTAATTTTTTTGAAGATAGAAATTTGTTAGAATTGTCTAAGGCAGTGGTTTTCAACCCTCCTAATGCTGTGACCCTTTAATACAGTTTCTCATGTTGTGATGACACCCCACCATAAAATTATTTTTGTTGATACTTCATAACTGTCATTTTATTACTGTTATGAATCAGACAACCCCTGTGAAAGGGACATTCTACTCATAAAGAAGTTGCAACCTACAGGATGAGAACTGCTGGACTAACGAGATGACAGTGTGGTGGAGAGACAGACATGGTTCACACATGGCATCAAAGCAAGAGGGTGAATGACTGTGTTCTTGACCAACATGGAGAAAAATAAGTGATGACTAATTATGGGAGGGAGTCAAGATGTGCTTGATATATTACATCTGAAATAACTGTGAGATAGCAAAAGAGAGACGTCAAGTAAGCATTACACAGTGCAAATAGAGGACGAAGTTAGAGTCAAAACCCACCTAAACTCACGGCCATCAAGTTGATTCTGGTTCAGACTCACCCCATACCTATAAAATTTGGGCCTCTAGTGAATGACTTGCATGTAAAATTCGTTACTGAATGAGATCTTCTAAAGATTACAAATAATGAGAATATGATCATCTAAGGAACCTCAACACTGAGGAAGAAATGTCCTTACAACAAACATACTAATCAGCTTAAAAGGGAGTAGGAAAACCAGGGTGCATCCTGTCCTTGGACTCTAAAGGTACACAATCTGTCTCCTAGGTCCCATGCCCTTGAGAGGTGAGTAATATGAGTCTTGGGAATGGAACAGTGAATTTAGCACTCTATAAGTTACTGGGACTTCGAAAAAGGAGGCATCGGGGTCAAAGCATTACTGAAGAAGAAGGAAGGCACCATTGCTCTCTTACAGCATCTGCATTGCAAATCAAATTGAGAAAGAGCTTCTGCATACAAATATTCTGTAATTACTTGCTAAAGGGACAGTATAAAAAATTGCTTTCAACTCAATTCAGCCTGAGATATAACATGGGATATGCACCTTCCCCAGTAAGTGGAAGACTTAAAGGGGCAGCAGAAAATTGGTTAATATCATTGGCTGACCTTTACTTGTATCTCTACTAGGTCTTTAATAGTTTAAGTAAAAGATGTTTTAGAATGAAAAGATAAAGAATAGTGGAATACTGTGATTCTTCTTCTTAATAATAATAATAAAAGACAACCACGTGCTTTCCCTTTATTTTAGTGAAGAAATCACTATGAGAGCTTAATGCACTCCTCTTATTACCACTCTTGTCTGACACATGCCTGAGGAACTCAGAAGCAGTTTCTTCATTTTTAATGTAAAAATATTATTGACAAGTATGTAATCAGTATGATTTCCACTTATTTCTGGCTGTTCAACATTTCTTTCCTTCAAGGGATCATTTTTGCCTATAACTCAAGTTTATATGATTCTCCTATTGTATTAAAAATAGATTCCTCTATATTTGTTGCAAGTTTGCTAATTCACACTTTTTCATGCAAAAAAGAGAGAAAGCATACAGGCAAGCCAACTATATAGTCAATAAATGAATGATCTATCCATAGGCTACACAGTATTTCATCAAATTACAAAGATTACTTTTTCAACATTTCAAGAGGAGGAATTGTTTTATATTGTCTTCAAGGTTAGACATTTTCAAATGGTGGCTTTAAGTCCTCACTTACAGTAGTATTTTCCTGTTTGAGGAAAAGTGAATAGTCCTGATAAAAATAAATATTCTCTAAGTCCCTCAAATATCAATCCAAATATTAGTGTAGTAGTAAAGTGACCAGATTTTAAGCAGGGCATCATTGATTGGGGGGGGGGATGTTTCTTGATTAAAAATTTGATGTATATGGAGCAACAAAATTTTCATACAATGCAAAAATAGTATTGTAATATATTTATTTTAATTTTAAAACACAGCGGGATGTTGTTAAATTGTTAAAAAGCGGGACATCTGGTCACCTTAGTGACATGTTTATATGAGCTCACTGTGCTAAAGATAACTTTTTACTATCTAGCTTAATTCTCACTGCAATCCTCTGAGCCAGGTACTTTTATTTCTGTTTTATGGGAGTGAGAGCATTTAGGCTCAAATGACTTATGGAGGTCATTGACTTATGGAGGTCATTGACTTATGGAGGTCATCCAGCTAATCAATGCCAGAGATAGGATCTGAATCAAGGTATGCCAAAGATCCCCCTTCTTCCTATCATGTATCTTTCCCAGGAAATAACGAGTGAAAAGGAAGTACTGTGTAATGAACTTTATGGCTGCTATTCAGCTCAATTAGGGAGAAATATCCTCTGTAAAAACAATATAAATCTAAGTATCTGATTAGCCAGGTAGACAATTCCCTTAAACAGAACGAATTAATAGGATTTTGCAATTATAAATGTTTTGTATTATGGTGACTTTTAGGATTTGGTTGTAAGTGGTCTTTAAATACATTTATTTTTTAGGACAAAAAACCTAGCAGCCAATTTGCAAAGCATCCACTGTATCTAAATTATGAAATGGTATCATGGGAAGCCAAATCTGAGAGTTGGCTATGAAGGTCCTAGATGGCATGCTCATATCTCCAGGGTCGGTGCAGAAGGTGGCTTTCACCGTTGAAGCTGATGCACGAGATTGTAGGGACATTTTATTTACACAGCTGTGTATATAATGTGAAGCAATATATTTTTCTCTTTGGGGAATAATGCCCTCTTCAGGTCATATGGGTGGTCTACAGCTTTGAGTTTCCTTTCTGAAACAGACCTGCTTCGCACTGAAAAGACCATGGTGTCTGGAGTTTTTAGAGGAGAGATTATCACCCTCATTAACATGAACAAGGAGACATGGAGTGAAAGAAGTGTAGTGAAACGTTCATATTTCACGGTTTTGTGGCTTAATTAAACCAGGCTGGTTGTGCCATTTAACGCTAAAAAACGAGAGAAGACACACAAGTGGAGATGACGGAGATCAATGATGAGATTCTGGCTTCTCATCCACGCGCTCAAGAATTAGAATGTTACTGAACATCGTTGAGCCTCACTATTGTCATTTGTAAAACAGTCACTGACATCTTCATTAGAGGACCTGGTGATGTAGTATTTACGAATCAGGCTGCTAACCACAAGGTCTGTGGTTCAAAACAAGCAGCTGCTCCTACTCTGGTGGAGAATTACAGCCTCTAAATCCACAGGGGCACTTCTTCAGGGTCTGCATGCTGGATTCAATTTGATGGCAGTGTGAGAGTGAGTGAGGAGGAGGGGAAGAAAGAGAGAGGGAGAGAGAAAATATTTATTTCCTTATTATAAGGATTTAATAAAAAGAACCGATATATGCGCACCTGGCATCCAACAGACGCTCTAAAATAATTATTGCTCCTTAATTTATGAAGGTTAAAACATTTATATGGAAAGAAAAGCAGGAAGAAATAGGGGAAAGTAGGGAAGTAGTAGAAGGTCTACATGGCTGTCATTAGACAGTACATCTGAGTAAAGGTATAAAATGTAATGAAATAGTAGAAAAATCACAAAATATCAATATCCTTAAAATGTAACAATAGAATTAAAAGCCAAGGTCCTCAGTCAGGTTTGTCTAATTTCTGTGTTAGCTTTTTAGGAAGGAATTCCATGGACACAGTCTGCTAACCTTCTCAGTGCGTCCCAGCAAAAGATCTGTGGTGTCATTTGTCCCTCTCTCAACCCCTATTGGTATAATAATCTCCTAGGCTACTGTCCTAAAATTACTACAAATATGGTGACTTAAAACAACAGAGATTTGCTTCCTCCAAGTTCTGGAAGCCAGAAGTCCAAAATCAAGGTGTTGGCTAGGTCACATTTCCTCTGAAGGCTCCAGGAAAGAAACCTTCCTTGGTTCTTCCAGCACATAACAGCTGTTACAATCCCTGCATTCTGTTTTATCGAATGTAAATTTATAGACACATCACTCCTCTCTCTGCTTACAGTTTCACATGACCTTCCTCCTGGGTATCTCTTCCTTTTTCTGTGTCTTTTTATAAGGATATTTGTCATTTGATTTAAGAGCTACATGGTTAAGTCAGGATGATCTTGTTTTGAAATGCTTAACGTAGTGACATTTACATTTGGATCATTGCACCAAATAGGGTCACATTCATAAATACTGGGGCTTAGCACAAGGGCAAATATATTTTTGGCCATAATCCATTCTATGAGATTAAGACACATTTCTCTATCCCCCTTAATATTTAAAGGTGCCTGTACCAAGATGAGTTCTATAAAATAGTATTTATTAGCTCCCCAAGAAAGCAGAAATCATTGCCTCTATACTTTAACAAGAGTTTTCCTAGCAGCTTTTTTTTGCTTTACAATGGAATAATAATAATAATAAAACACCAGCCCATAGACTCTTTGAGGCATTTAGATTTTTACAGGTCATATTACATACAACAGTAAGTAGAAAAATATTGCTATATGTGTTAGTCCGAGTAAACTAGAGAAACAAATTCACAGATACTCATATGTGTGTCAGAAAAAACTTTATATAAAAAAGCAATGGAATATTGAGAAAACATCCCAGCCTGGTCCAGATGAAGTCCATAAATCCATAAAGCCCACTCGGTCCCAGTCTCCCCCTTCCTGGCCTTGGACTTGACACAGTGGAGGGAAGTGCTGAGGAGGGGAAGGGGGCATGGGAGGGGGGACAGGAAGTGGCACTACTGATGCCACTGTAAAGCCCCCCCAAGTTTCAAGTGGATGAAGTTCCACTGAGCTGGCGCCCTCACAGGTGTGCAGAGAAGGACCCACCTCCCAGGCGGGGCTGTCTGGGGAGAAGCTTCCTCAACAAGACATTGGCAGCTTCTCCCAGGGCCTGCCCCTACTCTTCCCTCCCCTCCACAACTCCCCAGGCCCTACCCCGTGGGAGGCTGTGGAGAACAGCAGCTTCTCCTTCCTCTGCCTTCTGCCTTCTTGCCCTTGAGCCAACAGTTCCAAGATTCTGGGGGTGGAGTGGAGCTTGCAGGGGCGCACCTGGGGCCCTTCTCCACACTCCAGGCCCATATGTCCGATACCAATCTATAAATTCCTCTTCAACTCACGAAACATATGCAATGATGCCAAATGCAGAAAGATCAAGGGCTGGTGCATGCAGAGTCTTCTGTATCCAGTGGTGTAAGCATCTCAGCACTGGCAAGGGTCTCCATGTGGCTTCTCCAGATCTAAGGGTCTCGCTGCAGCAGAGGTAGGTTTATGTGGCTTCTCCTTAGGGATGTCTCACAGGGAGTTAGCTTTGTCAGTGAAAGGCTCCAAGGACGTGAGGAGGGAGGGAGAGAGAAAGAGAGAGAGAGGCTTTCTGCCTTCAAAGAGGAAGTGCAGGAGTTCACAGAGGCCTCATTGGCTATGATCCGATTGACAGACTAGACTCACCCCTTCACTCTCAATCCTCTCAAGTCCCAAATTGACACCAGGTAATGTAACTACCACACTATAAAACCATAGAAAATTTCATTAAAGAAAATATCAAAATGTGGAGGCCTGGTGGTACAGTGGGTTGAGTGTGGAGCTGCTATCCTCAAAGGTGGGGGGTTTATACCTGACTGTTAGCAGGCAGAAAGAAGATCCTGTCTGTTCGGGTAAAGATTTCGTTTCTGAGACCCTGGGGAGCACTTCTGCTTTGTCCCATATGGTCTCTATGAATTAGAATCAACTCGATGGTGGTGGCTCTTTTTAAAAAAGCATTAAATTGTGAAGCGACTGTTTCTTCCAGTTAAGCCTATATTCATCTGAAGTTGGAGATTCCATCTGTGATTCTTCCCTAAAGTGCTCTGTTTTCATTCATTGCTACCACGTCATACATGGCAGTTTGGGCAACCCAGGGGACTCAAATAGTATTCCTCTGAAATCTTTGAGACTTCACCACAAAAAGGCTTCTGAAGCTGCAAGATCGGGGCTGCTGGATGAATTAGCTTCCTGGCCAAATTCTCATAAGACAGTCTTCCTGCCTTTGTACAATGAGCAGGTGCATTGTCAGAACAGACAAACAAAAACAAAACCCCTCAGCTCTGTTTCTCTGGCCTTTTTTCTTGTCAATGTCTTTCACAAATTTTCTTCGAGTGTCTTCATAACACTTCCCCATGCTCATCCTGTGTCTTTGGAGAAAAACTATCAAGGGCACCTCTGTAATGCCCCCAAACAGTCACCATAACCATCTGAGCTGACCTGTGCTCCTTGCCTCAGTAGATCTACTTGGAAGTCACTCTTTTGATTGGACCAATTTCATTCGAAGATCAGAGTATAAGACAACTTGTCTGCACACACCCAGTGGCCATTCAGACAAGTTTGCACACAGTTTGTTTGGAATAAATTTGTGCACATATAAACTATCTATCATAATAAGCTCAATAATAATTTATATATCATAATAAGCTCTATAATAATTAGGAAAACCCTAATAATTCAATAATTAAGTGCTCTACTGCTCATAAAAATGTCCATAGTTTGAAATAACCAACTTTTCTGAGAAGAAAAGTTCTAAGGATTGGTTCTGGTAAATATTTCAACCAAAGGAACCCTACTGTGTCATATTTGCTGTGGTCTCTGTGAATCAGAATAAGCAACAATAAGATATTAAATAACTCCATAATAATTTTATATATAAGGTCAATATTATGTAGTCATTTTATTTTTTTCTAAACTAGCCATCTAAGTTTCTGGTGTTTGTTCATGGCCATACTTTATCAGTGAGGCTTATCTATAAGTTTTCCCTCAATGATGATAGGAGATAGTAGTTTGTAACTTCTAGTATTGATAAAAAGACAATGTCTAATTCTGCTTTCTCATCTGATATAGCTTATCTAGTTTTATCATTTGTTAACCTGAAAAAGAAATGCATTTAAACACCGAGGACATTGAAGACATTATAGATCTTGTTATGCAGGCATGATTTTCAGTGTGTCACATTGTTGCCCCACACGATCCTCTTCGAACGTTAGAACTGTCATAGCCCCCATTTCTCACAGGAGGAAACTGAATCACAGAGAGTTTGAGTAAATTGCCAAAGATCACACACATTTACAATGATAAGACCCCAATTTATAACAGTATTTATCCATTTAACTGCTTACTAAACTTTCCAAATTAAAGACAAAAGTAACAGGATTCATAATTAGGTCATTATTGACCACATTCAGCTAAAATGGATAACTGTGTCCTCCTAAATTCCTGATTTCATGCTTCTTGTTAAGCGGTTAAGTGTTTCTGAACACCGTCATTTCCGCATCAGTCAGGCTGAAACAGAAGGTGATGATTCCCTTCACTTCCACTGATAGGAGTCACTTTGGGTGTTTCCGCTGCTGCTTTTTTGCCAAGACAGCACCACCAGAGGGCAGTGACAGCTTGAGTTATGATGTGAAGGCCTGGGCACTAGATGCAATTAAAGTGACTGTTGATGCTGAGTGAGCATCTAGGAAAGATGGATGATGCACTTTAAAATGAAACAATCAAGCCAAAGAAAACAACAGGACACACCCATCGCACGCCAGAAAAGAAAATAAGGCAAAAATCAACCAAGCAAAAATCTAATTTTTCTTTTTGTTGTCCTAGTTATTCTAAAGAATATTCCCAACACACACACACACACACACACACACACACAGAGCAATTCTAAGTGTTCACGTTAATCTCCCCCCCACAATGACGCACACATTAATAATTATGAGGAACGTGCAGGCGGGGGCAGTGCTTCATTCTGTTCAGCGTGGCTTGAAATGGACTCAATTGTACCTACGACAAAAGCAATAACAATAACAACTACAGCCGATCAATGTTTTCAGTTCCTTAGTTAGCTACCCTCGCAACGTCAAACAAATACATGGCGGCGCTAATTCTTGGGAAACTCCGATTCTACTTCACGGTTGGTACGAGCATATGAATAACGCCATGCTCTCTATCGCCATCTCTTTACCCTGCTCTAAATTTGTGCCAGTTTTGGTGAAGTCAAGAACATTTACATTTGTTTTAAGAATTAAGTATTGTGTGAGCTACCCATAGCTTTCTTCCAATAATGAATGAACAAAACATGTTTTCGATTTCACTTTTTTTTTTTATTTCACTTTTTGGTTTGTTTGTTTGGGGGCATCACTGCCCTCAGGTGGTGGGAGTAGGAGGCCCAGCCTTTGCTCCGTGGAGCTGGAATCGAACCTCCATCCCAGTGGGCCGCAGTCCCGTGCACAACCACTACGCCACCGGGGCTCAGCCAACATATGTTTTCATTATTATAAAAGGACTGTGATAGTTACATTATCTGCTGTCGATTTGAGACTTAAGAGTGGAAGGGTGGGGTCTAGCCTGTCAATCAAGTTGCAGCTTGATGACTTCATTTGGAGGTGCTGAGGAGATATATAGCTCACTGGAGGCAGAACACATGCTCCCTCCCTGTGAGGTATTACCAATGAACCGATGACGATGACGAGCTACACTGATGCAAGCAGAGCCTGGAGCTGGAGGAGCCACGGGGAGACCCACCCCAGTACTGAGATGCTTCTATCTCCACGGAGTCCACAAGATTTCCTACCCACTGGCCTATGATCTTCCTGAATTTGGCATCATTGCATGTGTTGTGTGAGTCTGAAAAGGAATTTATAGCTTGTTAACAGACATATGTGCTAACATAGGACTTATGACCTTGGACTAGACTGGAATATTTCCTTAATATTCAATTTCTCTTACATACAGAACTCTTTCTTACACACATATGAATGTCTCTGGATTTATTTCTCTAGTCTACCAGGACTAATACAATGACTATAAAATATTGATCTCTTCAAAGCCAAGCTGTCTGCCATGACTACAAGACTTTCTCTACCATTGCAATGCCATGAACATGTGCCAGTGAATGAAAACTGTCCACAGCCCCAACTCCTGTGTCATAAGTGAACACACCTTAAGAGTACCATTGTCAAGATTTCCTGGGGTTTGCTTGTTACTCCAGTGCTTTCCTCTGGGGCTCCTTTTTCAGTTAGTTTCTATGTAGTCTCACATGTGGGAAGGGATAGCAAATTTGCTTAAATTTGTATCTTCAGAAGAGAAGCTGAGAATGTTGTTGATTAGGCATACTGACTCAGTTCTGACTCATAGGGACACAATGCACACCCAGAAAGAAAGAAAGAAACACACACTGCAGCGTCCCTCCTTACAGTTGTTGTTATAGATGAGGCCATTGTTCAGCCACTGTGTCAATTCAACTCCACAATGACCTTCTTTTATTTTTTTGTATGACCCATTTTAACAAGCATGATACCCTTTTCCAGGGACTGGTCTCTCTTGAAGTATATGAGATGAAGTCTTGTTATCTTTACTTCTAAGGTGCATGCTGGCTGTACTTCTTCCAAGACAGATTTTCTTTTTCTGGTAATCCATCCTACTGTCAATGTTCTTTAAAAAAACCCTCATTCCTGACAACCTAAGACAGGCGGAGTTCCCGGGAGGATATTACTTGAAAAAATAAAAAAGGGGGACCTGTCAGGAGCCCTCCGGCTCAGACATGCTTGACCTGGCTACAGGCCGAATATGCCTGAACTCTGTTGCAATTTGTTGCCTGGGGTTTGTAGTTTGTCGCCTTTGTAACTGTAAACAGCCCTGGCCTCTGAAGCCAGACTTGCAGCTGTGCTGCCATTCACTTGTTAAGTTTGAAGATCACGATATGCGATATGCTAATTGCCTAAACTTGCTTGCCCTATAAAACTGGCTTACTTCTCACAAATCAAAAAAAAAAAAAAAAAAAAGAACCCCACCCCATCCCAGAAAAGATGTAACTACTGACACAACGTATGTATGTATGTATGTATACATTATGATGAGTGCTGTATGAGTCCCCAATAAAATGAATTAAAAAAAAAACCCTCATTCAATGATATCAATTCAATGATATCAATTCTTCTTTTGTCTTCCTTGTTGATTGTCCAACTTACATATGTGTATGAGGCAACAGAAAATATCATTCTTCCAGGAAGAAACTGTTCATCCTTCTGATGGCCCATAATGTATTCAATATTGCTGATAGCTTCTGTTAAAATTTATCAAGCCCAATTTCATTTCTTTATTAACTGTCCAGTTTTCCTTGATATAGTGGGCAATTGGAAATCCCATGACCTTACTACATCAGGCACATCTTAGTCCTCAAAGTGATATGTGTGAGAATTTCAGAATTGTCTCCACTTATCAGGAGAGAGCACTTCCTACTGAAGGGTGCCAAGCATTGTACAGAAGAAAATTGTCAAGGAGCTACTACATGGACAGGGTAGCAGGCACAATGGGCTCAAGCATGACAGGGATCATGAGGATGGAGCAAGACTGTGCAGTGTCTCATTCTGGGGTATGTAGGGTGTTCTGAGTCAAAGTCCATTCCCTGGCACTTAGCAACGCAGCCTCCACAACAGCATGCTGCTCCTTATTAGTCCAGTACTGAGGATATTTTGGGTGGTGGTGGTGGTGGTGTGGTTATGTTAGCTATCATCCATACTAAAGATTATAGTCTTTGATCTTCACTGTCAACAGTTAAATCCCCTTCACTTCCAGCGAGATTGTGCTGTCTGCATATTGCAGGTTGCTAATAAATCTTTATCCCAGGCTGGTGGCACAACTGTCTTCATATAGTCTAGCTGCTGGAATTATGTGCTTAGCAAACAGAATAAATCTGGTGAATGGATACAATTCTGACACATACTTAATGATTTTAAATATATATATGTATTCATAGAAGTTGTGTGTGTGTGTG
>PVJH01046356.1:0-11880 GCA_004026705.1 Nesogale talazaci | reverse complement strand
CATTCTTGGAAACATTTTTCAAACTCATCTGTTTGGATGGCTGACAGCACCTCCCTCGTTTTTCTTCCTCTTCTACGCCGTCAAATCGCTGTCCTTTCATGTCCCTCTGCATTCGTGGAAACAAAAAGAAGCCACACGGAGCGAGGTCAGGTGAGTAAGGTGTGTGGGGGGAAGAGAGGCATCCTGTCTTTTTCCAAAAGTTGGCCCACAGAGATGGTTGTGTAAGCAGGTGCATTGTTGTGGTGGCAAAACCAGTCCCACATCTGGCACAAAGTTATACAATCTGTTCAGAACCTTCTAAATAGGAAGCTTGATGAACAGTTTGTCCTGGTGGAATGAATTCCAAGTGCACTACAAGTTGACTTTTTGGTCCACTTGGGAAGTTGCCGGACGTCCAGAATGAAGTTTGACATCAACTGACCTTTCACCTTTTTTGAAATGAGAAAACCACTTATACTTGAGTCTTCCAAAAGCGCTGTTCTTGTAAGCTGTGTTCAACATCATAACAATTTCTGTGGCATTTTTCCCAAGCAGCAAACAAAATTTCACAGTCACACACTGTTCTCTTAAAATTGACCACCACTTGCATGAGGTTTGAGTGAAACTGCTTTTACGAGAAAATTCACCGTGACCAGAGAAGCTTCCCAGGCAACTCCACTGGGTGCACTAACTCGAGTGAGTTGCTCGATGATCACCTAGTGGGAAAAAATAGATACTGCAAAAGCTCTGCCCAGCAAAGATTTTTTCCCCATTTTTATTGGGGGTGGGGAGTGTAACCCCTTTGTTTTGAGAAACCCGAAGTAGGCATTTTTTCCCTCACTGATCACTTCAAAATCCTGAATTTCTTATAGAACCTATAGATCACAACACATCACTAGACGCACAAATCTATCTTTTGTTGTACAACCAGCATCCTTATAACTAAAAAATAACTGAAAAATGTGATAGAGAAAAAGAAAAGGAACCCAGGGAACCACGAATTACTGAAACTTTATTTCCTGTCCGGCTGCCAAGATGTCCGTCCCCAAGGATAAGCCGCTGCGGCTGGCTGCTCCACCCACTACCTTCAACCCGGCCTATTCCCAAGAACAAACTCATGGTTGTGTTCTGGTACTACATTTTCAAAACTGAAAGAGACAAGAAAGAAAAACTTATCCAGGAAGGAAAATCTGATTGACATTTAACATCTCATATTAACTTTGGCGATAATGACTGTATTATTGCTTAAATAAATCTTCTACTAGCAATTAAAAAAATTACTGGAACTTTATAGGTGTCTGGGCTCAGGTGGGTACTGGGTTACAATGTAAAATCCACTTCCAATCGGAACCCCACCAAAAATGTTTTGGGAACCATGCTTTTAAACACAAGTGGGCTTTTATAAACCTTCCCATTTTAATCTTGTATTTAAAAAAAGAAATCAGGGGCTGAGCCCTGGTGGCATAGTAGTTGAGTGCAGGACTGCGACCCATTGGCTTGGTGGTTCAAAAGCAGCAGCAGCAAGGCTGGGTAGCTCCCACGACCACCAGAGGGCAGTGATGCTCCCCCCCCCCAAAAAAAAATCCATTAAGCTTTAAGCACTCACAGGTCTATCAAAGTTTGATGGGTAATGGAGAGAAGAAATGATTGTACAGATAGGTATTTACTAGAATTGTGGGACTTAATTACTGAACTGAATCCATTCTTCATGACCAACCAGGTTCCAGTTCCACTCTTGGGTGAAGTTTTGATCTAGATCAGTGGTTCTCAACTTGTGGGTTGTGATCCTTTAGTTTGGGGTGTGTGTGTGTACCAATGACCCTTTCACAGGGGTCACCTAAGACCATCAGGAAACACATTTCACAATATATAATTACAATCAATTTGTAACAGTGAAAATACATTCTGCATATGGGTAATTTATATTACAATACCTAACAGTAGCAAAATTATGGCTATGAAGCAGCACCAAAAATAATTTTATGGTTGGGGGGTCCCCCCACCGCATGAGGAACTGTATGAAAGGGTCGTGGCATTTGGAAGGTTGAGAATCACTGGTCTAGCTCTTATTCCTCCTCCACAGTCTTTAGTAGGATTTATGACATCCACTACCTTTTCCTTCTCAGCTAGATCTGTTACTACTACTGAAACAATTTCAATTCAGAGACCCCATAGGCCACAGTGGATTCCGACACTGTAAACATGTATGGGACGAGATAGCTTCAACTGCCTGCCACAGTGCATGGCATGGCTGGTAGGTTTTTGAACCACTGACTTTCACAGTCCAGTTTTTAACTCACAACACCACCAAGCTAGTTACTGGGGTCCACATTAGTACTTCTAATACGACATGCTTCAGGTACTTTCTCTTCCACAGCACATCCGACCTAAGCACATCCTACCTAAGATTTTTGGTAGTATAGTAGGTTATGCACTAGGCTAACTTCAAGGTTGGCAGTTCAAATACATCCTGTGCTCCACAGGAGAAAGACCAGGCTGTCTCAGAAACCCTAGGGAATAGTTCTATTCTGCCTTATTGGTAGTCAGAATGACTCGATAGCAGGGGATCTGGCTGGTTTATCAAGGTTGTCAGGTCCTGGGCTAGCACTAGCCTGTACCTAACTATAAATTATAGGGTTGGAGGGTCCAAATCATCTAGTAGAGTACCTAGACCTTGTGGATGGGTTTCCCAGTCATAAATTAGCCACATGGCTTTAAAAACAATACACAGATCAGGATTATGATTGCCTTCTATTCTGAAGGAACTCTGATGGTATAATGGGTTAAGTATCGGCTGCTAATTGCAAGGCAAGATTGGTGGTTCAATCCCACCTAAGGCTCTTAGGGAGAAAGACAAGCCTGTCTTTAAAGCTTTATAGCCTCAGAAAACCTTGAATTCCTATACTTTGGCATGCTATGATTTGGAATGGACCTGATGACAGTAGGTCTCTCACTATTCTGGAAACTCTTCTGCTCAGCTGCTAACCAAGATTGGCTGTTCAAACTTACCAGCCAACCATGGGAGATGGTATCCATCCATGGTAGAAGACTGCCATAGAAAATATACAGCCTAAAAGGGAGAAGAAAATCACTTTTAAGGGTCCTGGGTAGACACTTTGAATGTTTTTACCCAACTCTAGTGAATGGGCACGTGGGCTGGGAATCTTGACGACCTTAGATGCTGGCCTTTCAGGGAACATGGCATTCCCCAAGAGCCACACCGGAAGGACTTGGCATGGAAGCTTCAACAATCTGGGTCCTACCTCAAAAACTACATACACACTTGGACTTAGGGCTGAAACACCCTGATGCAAGAGATGGCCACCCTAAGACTGGGAATGGCAGTTGGACTTCAAATGGACACCCAGGCTTAGTGGGAGTCCAATGAAAGAAGACCTAGAACCACCATACTTGGTGCCTCACAATGCTCCCCTTGCATTAATATTACAGATTTGGATCTGAGAGGATAGGGTCTGCCTTTGTTAATAGCTGATGCATGAAACTTTCCTCTAGGACCAATCCCCAGGGTCAATATAAACAGAGCTCAATCTATATAAGGCAACAGTTACTCATAGATCACAGCCTGAGGTGGGACTACACTCAAATTCCTCATATTGACAGTACCTTAAATTCTATGCCATTGGATAAATTCCTCTTTTATCAACGTAACCACCTTATACCCTAAGGCAGGGGTGCTCAATACGTCGACCATGACCTACTAGTTAGTCACAAATGTAGTGTGAGCGGATCGCATGGCATTAATCCCATCAATCCCATCACTTGATATACAGTACAGCCAATCATACGCAATCATAGGTGTTTAAGTGCATGCTAAGTTATCACCAATTTTAGACTTTTGGTTTTGTTTTTTTTCCTGAAACATAAGAAAGGGTAAATGAGTGGGGAAGCTGGATCAAGTAAGAAGACAAAAACATATCACTTTCATGTGTAATGAGAGATTTTTTTTTGGGGGGGGGGGCAGCACTGCCTCTGGTGGTTGTGGGCGCTACCCAGTGTCCACTCCTGAGAGCCACCGCTGGATCTGAACCGCCAAGCCTGTGGGCTGCAGCTCTGCACTCAACCACTTACGCCACCGGGGCTCAGCCCTGTAGTGAGAGATTTTGACACCCCAAGTAGACATTCGGCAGAAGCCCAGAGCACACGAACAGTTCTGGCACTTACTCGCAGAGGGAAAAGTACCCAAACATGAGAAAATGCGCTACCTCCTTGGTTGCACTATATTGGCACATTGCATCCCTGGATCATTCCATTCAATCAAGTCATCAGAGTAAACGCAGGTGTTGACAAAAAATGTATATAGCTAATAGTGGTGTGCAATACAGGCGCATACGGTTATGTAAAATATATAAACATACACTGCACATGTAGAGAGTTCTCAATGCACTTATTTATTTACTTATTTATTTTGGGCATCACTGCCTCTGGTGGTCGTGGGTGCTACACAGTGCCACTCCTGAGACGCCGCTGGATTTGAACCGCCAAGCCCACGGGCCGCAGTCCCACACTCAACTACTTAGGCCACCGGGGCTCAGCCCTCTCAATGCATTTATGAATAAATGGAATAAATAAAATGTTTTGCATTTTTGTAGTTGATAAATCATTTTGACTTTCATCTGTAGAGTGTCCAGTCAGACTGGGTCTCTAGCAGATCCCCTCGAATCATAGATGAGGGACTCACAACAGCTTTACTTCCAGACGAAGATCATTATAAACTTGATTATGGTGAACTGAACCATAATATACTTGGTCAGTTGACCTCTCTCTTGATCCAACCTACCCTATGCTCAAATACTTAGCAGTTATTCCAAGAAAGAAATTTCTTCTCTGGCTTTAAAAATATCGTTGATGGTTTTCTTTTTCTTTATTCTGATCCCTACATTATCCTCACCATTGCTTTGTTCTTCCTGTTTCATATTGTTTGTTAGGTCTTCCAGTTTGAGAAGCACAGAAGGAGTGGATGTACAAACTGATGCAATTGTTTATTAGGAAGCAGGGCAGTAGAAAGAAAGAGGGTTGGGGAAGCAATCGGGTTGAGCAGCAAGCATGAGAGTTCATTGTGATGATGCATACACAACTCTTTTTAGAAGCACTTTAACTAAGGAAGTGTATTGTATGTGAACATTATACCAACTACTACTACTAAACAAACGTGACCTATGATTAAGAGTTTTTGCTCTGAAGGCACTGAGTTCATCTTAATAGTGGTGGGGCAATTTGGAGGCATAACAATAATGGTTATACAACATAAAAAGATAATCAATGGCAGTGAATGATACATGTAGAAATTGTTGAATTGGTGCGTGTTTTGTTGTGTATACTTTTGTCAAAATTTAAAAGATTATACAAATAACAGTGAATATGAGATAAAAGAAAATGTTCTAAAATGTATTGTGGTAAAGATTGTACAACTTTTCTTGATACAGCTGAACTACCAATGAAACAAAAAAAAATTACAGCCTAGGGAATTCTTAAGCAGTTTTATGGTCATACAAGGTCATGACAAGTCAGAATGAACACGATGACAATTTCCACCCACTGAAGAATGCAATCCATTGAACACATAATCAGAGAAGCTGGATTATGAGACTGTGGCATCAAGATGGAAGTCTTAAGAACCTGCGATATGCAGATAACACTACTTTGCTCGCTGAATGTGTGGAATTGAAGTACTTCCTGATGAAAATTAAGGATTGCAACTTATGCTGAAATATGATCATACATAAATGTGAAAGTTGGACATTCAGACAAGATTCAATGCACCTGAATTATGGTGCTGGTAAACAATATCCAAAGAACCCTAGACTGTCAAAAGAAGACATAAATCTGTCATGGAAGCACAACCAGAATGCTCCTTAGAGACAAGGATGGTGAGACTTTGTCTCCTGGACATATTGTCAAGAAACCAGTACCTGGAGAGGACATCTTGCTTGGTAAAGTAGGGGGGCAGCAAAAAAGAAGACCCTAGACAAAATGGATGGACACAGGGGCAGCAACCATGGGCTCTAACATGGCGAAGAACCAGGCTTCCTTCTGCTGGACTTGGAATGGGTCTGTATGAGTCAGAAACAACTCGAGGGTTTGGTACCTAACAGTGAAATCCCAATCTGACTTGTCTTTTTTTGAACCTGATTATTTCAAGCCCTGTAACTAAAACTCCTTTTCAACCTAGGATCTTTAGAACCTTAGTGATTTCATTTTATCACTATCTTTCCTAGTTCTCTGCACATTGAATCTTCGGCCATTCATGTCTTCATCTAAATTATTACTAAAAGACGAAAGGTAAAGTCATTTTAGACACTGTAGGAAATATTCTCCCAGGTGGACATCAATCTATTAATCAGTCCTCTCTGGGGATTAAAGCTCACATCCATCACACTCAACATCATTCTGCCTATTCTTCTGCAGCTTACCCAAGAGGATAACTTAAGCAAAGTTTTGTCATAATCTATGTTAAATAAAACACCAGGATTTTATGGCATTCTACTCTAGCAAATAATTTTTTTAAAAAAAGAAATTAATTCCCTTAAATCAATGTTAATTTTTTGTAGCTGTATGTCCTTTTTGTTTAAGCAAAATCTTTCTAACCACTGCTACCAATGCAATGCCGACTCACAGCACCCAAGGGGGCAGGGGAGAATTGCCCTGTCAGTTTCCTGTCTTTCTCCCACTGGGCTGCTAGTATTTCCAACTACTGGTGGGATGCTCTGTACTGGTAGTAGTCTTAACAGGTATCCCTTTCACCACTAGGGCGCCCAATCTTCCCAGGAACCAGAAAATCAAACACAGCTAAAAGTAAACGCTGCACTTTGAAAAAGAGTGTTGACTTGTTGAATTTCACATCTTAAAACTTTGTCATTACAGAATTTTCTGTGCTTCTCCAAAATAAATATCCCATTGGCTTTCTGGTCAGATCGACTTGAATAGGATCACTTTCTGTTAACCAAAAAGGCGGCAGTTCAAGCCGATGTAGAGGCACTTCAGAAAAGCCAGACACCGAAGAAAGCCCCACGGAGCACAGTTCTGACCCGACACACTGGGTTGTTGAAAGCTGGAGGGCCCATCCGCAAACGGAGGTATACACATCCCAGAATATGAGGGTCAAAGCATTGGTCATCCTGCACTTAAGAGACCAGGTTAGATTTCTAAAAACTTGACTCTTTCAAACAACATAGGAATCAAAACGCCTGAGACACACTTGAAAGCCAACATTAGGAAGACTACTACTCTACCTAGACCACACGTTTTATAAGCAAACCCATGCTTTTGCTTAACATTTCTAATCACAATAGCAGCTTCCAAATGATACAATACATAAAAGAAAACAGTTTACATGTCAATTATGAGAACAGGAATGCTCAAAAATGTTACATAACTTTATGCAGTCACAAGCCATTAAGTGGTAAAGCCAGTTTTCTAACCTCCACCCACCCAAGCTTAAATCCCAACAGTCTGCCACCTCTTAGACCAGTGGGTCTCAACGCATGGGTCCTAACCCCTCTGGAGGGTCAAATGAACCTTTCCACAGGGGTTACCGACTCATAACAGTAGCAACATTACAGTGATGAAGTAGCAACGAAAATAATTTTATGGTTGGGTGTCCCCACCACATGAGGAACTGTATTAAAGGGTCACGGGATTAGGAAGGTTCAGAATCACTGTCTTAAGACATTCCTGACTCTTCACAACTTCTTCACGAGGTGATGTCACTCGAGTTTTTATATACATATATATATTCAATATTTAATACATACACACATATATATATGAGATCAAGACTAAAAGACAGGCGTAGAGAAGCAATTTTATTATGAGCAGGAGAATGACAGAATAGCACTAAACAGCTACCATATATACTGAAATATGAGCCAACCCCAAAGTCTTCAAACTACAATTTTAGTTTGGGGTCAGCTTCTACTCGACTATACATGGTATAATGTCTAAAACCTGCTGTTGAAGTTTCTGTATATTAATCTCCTTAAAATTTGGGACATTTACCCCACTCCACTCTTCTATTCCTCAAAGTTTGTTAAGAAATGCTATAGAATGTTAGCATTCATTAAGACTAGAATATCTGAACTTGATTCAGAATATGTAATTGCTTACCATTGCTTCCAATGTTCTTTTTACACAGATACTGCCTTGAATGCTTTTTATATCATTCCATAGTCTACATTTAAAATCTCAAGTAAAAAATGGGTCACAAGACACACACACACACAAAAAGTTCCTACTTTCTGCTGAAAAGGAGTTAAGAATTTATGAATTCCTAGTCAAACACATCTGTGTATTAAAGATAATTACAGTCCCTCACCAACTTTGTTATCAATTGCTAATGAAGTCAATGAATTCATTTTAACTCCTCTTCTCGAGATTCATTATTTTATAACTTGCATGCATTCAGTTTCACCATAATCTCATTATATATATTCTTTCAAAGTCACACACACACACACACACAAATTTTGGCAAGTGCAATGAGAAAAATCATGGCAGTGTACTACCAGCGTTTCACAGTCTATGCACACTGGGCGAGGCCTGAGATTTGGGCACTACTGAGCAGTTTTTCTGTGCTGCTTCTGTAGCACTTCAGAACCCTCTGTGTAATCTTCCAAACGGTCTTACCCATCCCTAAGGACAAACCTAGTCTGTCAGGCTTAATGACTCATCTGAATCAAGGAGACTACCTAGAGGGAAGTGACAGGCTGAGTTTAAGAGAAAATTAAGCAAAGGCGGACAGTGTGCCAGCTCTGGACTTGGGGCCTTATTTTTCGGGAAAGAAGTTGAGGTTAAGTGTGAAATGTGCCCAGCAACCTCAATCTGAGACTAGGTAAATCACGCTTAGTTCTGAGTCAATATGACTTAGATCTTCTTGACAAAAAGAGCTACATTTCATTCTGCCTGATATCATTTCCAGCAGTCTGATTTTAAAGAACCAGTTAGAAAGCAGTAGTCACTCAAAGGAAGTTTGGCTGTTATGCCTCCACAGATGCAGCATGTCCTTGAAATAAAGATAGCTGCCATTATCTGTGTCTGCTATTCATTCCTAATGAACATGAGGGCAGATTTCCACTTTCTCAGAACTAATTTTTACTTTCAAGTCGTTCAATTTCTGGGCCATTTGATCTCTACAGATGAAGGATTTTATATGTCAACAAGCAGCAGCTAGGGAAGAAAATGCTAAAGATGACCTCCCTGCGCAGATTACTGAACAGGTGGCCAATGTTTCCAGTTATTAAATGCAATTGAAAATAGATGTGCATACCAAGCACCTTAATATACACAGCTCCCAGCTGAAACACTGTATTGTCTGTAGCTTTTCACCTAAGTATTTTAAAAACTTACAATTTCAAAATAGGAATAGGGTAATATTTTGGACTCAAAATATTTACAGTTCTACAGCTATTTAGATAATTGTTGTATAAAGATAAAGTTCCTTCTCAGGGAACATTCAGGTCAACTGGCTTAATAGAGTCCACGAAACAATGTTTTACACCCTACTGATGAGTAGCTGGGGTCTTAAATCTACATCCTACTCTGTTAACAACTATAGTCTTAAAAAAACTCACTGAGCCCCGGTGGCGTAGTGGTTGAGTGTGGGACTGCGGCCCACTGGTTTGGCGGTTCAATTCAGTGGCAGCTCTCCAGGAGCAAGGCTGGGTAGCTCCCACGACCACCAGAGGGCAGTGATACCCGCCCCTCACCCCCCCCAAAAAAAACAACAAAACAAAACAAAAATTCACTAACAGCCATTTGATGGGCAATTAATGGTCTCTCGATCTGGATGACTGAAGTGAGATGAAAAGACCACACAACCATCACTGCCACAGCCCTGAGACTAGAACTAGATGGTGCCTATCTACTATTGACAACTGCTCTGAAAAGGATCACATCAAAAGGTCCTGAATAGGGGCTGAGCCCCGGTGGCGTAGTGGTTGTGCGCGGGACTGGGGCCCACTGGGATGGAGGTTCAATTCCAGCTCCACAGAGGCAAAGGCTGGGCCTCCTACTCCCACCACCAGGGCAGTGATGCCCTGAAAAAAAAAAAGGTCCTGAATAGAGGCAGAAAAATGCCGACCTGAACTCAATATCACCAGAGGCCAGGCTTATTGGTCAGACAATCTTGTGGAGCACTTAAAACCATGGTCCTTAGTCACCTTTTAGGTCTGGAACAATCTCTCCCCTGTGCTGGAATAACCATTTTAAGATGAAAACGGCAGCATCTATCCAAGGTTAGAGAGGAGGTACAAGGGAAATAAATGCAAAGGAATAGAATCAGTGACCATACTTTGAGGGGATTGAAATGGATGAGCTGAAACAAAATTTGTACAAATGGTTGACTATAAAATTGATGATCTGCTTGGTAAACCTTCTAAATCACACAACAAACGCAAGCCTCACACAAATGGTTTATATTCCACTGCTAACCTAAAGGTCAGTCAATGAAAGATGGAAGCAAGGGTCTAGGGACTTGCTTCAGTCAAGATGATGGCCACGAAAACCCTATGGTGCAGCTCTGCCCTGCAACCCATGGGCTGGCACACTGTGAGCCAGTCGAGCGTCACAAGTTAGGGTTTAAGAAAAATTCTTAATGAATTCTGTTCACTTAGCAGAACCATCAAAAGCAGATTTCCACGTTAAGGTGGTGTCATGTTCTGGAGTAGACGTGCCACACTCCACAGGGTTTTCCATGGCTTTATCTTCTGAGGATAGATTGACAGGCCTTTCTTCTGTGGTGCCACTGGGTGGAATCAAATTGAAATGATCCATAAATGCAAGATCCCAATAGTTTACTAGTTTGGTATTTCCTTTATATAGACCAACTGTTAAGAAGAAGGTAAAATCTTGTTACTCTGGTTTCTTTTGCTACCATGCTCACAAGCTTTGTTATTGCTTTAAAAACAACAATAAACCAACTTTAAAATACCCCAAACTCAGCTGAGTTTGTAATCCTGCTAAGTTAGGGTAGCTATCTCCCACTATCATTTCTTACTAATCTAAGCAGTTCTACTCTGTGGGCAGGGTTGCTGAAGTCGGAATCCACTCGATGGCTCTAGGAGGCTACTATTACCCATCCACTTTAATTCCCTGGACTTCAGAACAACCACTGGGACTATCGCTTCTCGGCCTTTTGGATAAGATCAAGTGTGGAGAGTAACGGACTAAATAAAACATGGACTTTCTAGTCTTTCGGTCTATATTTTTATTCAGAAAGTATCTCTGAAAAATATCTTGAATACTTAATATAATTGCTTATATTTAAAATATTTCCCTCAATTACTTTTTATGTAGAACCCAAAGCCTATGTATAAAGAATAAACTCACCATGGGAAAAAATGATTACATGAAACATTTGACCATCTTCAGATCAAATCCTAGGAAGGAAAATTATGCCCTTGCAAAGAACTTTGGCTTTGTGTTCAAAAGATCTGGGTTTAATCCTAGGCTTTTGGTTACTCATGGAGGTCAGTGGTTCAAAACCATGAAACTGCCCTAGGGAGAAAGGTGAGGCTTTTTCCTTCCATAATGGGCTAGTGCCCTTTGGGGAAACCCACGTGTCCTACAGGGTCACATGAGTTGGATTCGACTTCATGGCAGTAAGCTTGGTTTGGATGGCTTGACAGAGGACACGCTGGGCTGCTACCCACGCGTTTGCAGCTAGAAGCCACTGGCCCCTCTGAGGGAGGACCACGAGGCTCTCTGTTCCTGTAAAAATTTACAGCCTGGGAAACTCAAAGGGGCAGGTTCCAACCTCTCCTGTAGGATTGTTGTGAGTCAGAATTAACAGCGGTCGAGTTTCGTTTGGTTACATTGGGGCTGTATGTAGTGAGGCTAAAACAAGATAAAGTATATAGCCCTCAGCAGAGTGCATTTATTCTCTCT
>PVJH01046355.1:0-11970 GCA_004026705.1 Nesogale talazaci | reverse complement strand
CCGCCCCACGCCACCCCTTGGATTGTGCAGTCTCACACATAACCGGTCTTCCCCTGTGCTGAGGAATGCTGTGGGTTCATTTCTGGAAGTAGGTCACCGAGACTGTGCGTCACCGAGATTTTTCTTTCTTTCTTTTTTTTTGGGGGGGGGGGGGAATGCATCACTGCCCTCTGGTGGGAGTGGGAGGCCCTGTCTTGCTTCTGGAGAGCTGCTGCTGGGTTTGAACCGCCAACCCTGTGGGCCGCAGTCCCGCACTCAACCACTACGCCACCAGGGCTCAGCCTGAGTCTTTCTTTCTAATCTGTCTTAGTGTGGAAGCTCTGCTCAAACCTGCTGACCATCACTGTGGCAGTTACCCAATCTTTTGTCAATTTGAGATTGATGAAGTTAGCCTATCAATCAGATTACAGTTTTGATGACCTCATTCAGAGACGTTTAGGAGATAATTAGCTCACTGGAGGCCAGACCAAGACAGACACTCTGCTCTGACTCCCTGCAAGACATTCCCAAGGAGAAGCCACATGGACCTACTCTGATGGAGTGAGAGTTTCAGACCTGAAGAAACCACGTGGAGACCCTTGTCAGCGTGAGCTGCTTCTACTGCCACTGGATCCAGTGCCACTTCCCATCCACTGGCCTGCGATCTTCCTGCATTCACTGTCATTGCATGTATTTCGTGAGTCTGAAGAGAACTTTATAGATTGGTATTGGACATATGGGCTAACATCAGACTTATGGACTTAATCTGGCCGGGGATGTTTTCTTAATGTGCAATTTCTCTTGATATAATGCTCTTTCTTATACACATATGAGTCTCCCTGAATTTGTTTCTCTAGTCTATCCAGACCAACACAATCACTGACAGATGGATGGATGGATGGTAGATCTCCATGGAGGCTCTGGTGGAGCTAGAAATGGAGATGAGGAAGAAAGATGCCAAGACACAGGAAAATCAAGCAGAAGCTCAAAGACACAAAGACCTTCCCCCGCAGCCAACAGAGAGAGAAAGAACGTTTTCCCTGAATTGGGACTTCTAGTACCCTCAAGTGTGAGAAAACACCCACTTTTTTATTATTAATCCCACTGCCTTAGAGCTGCTCTGACTCATAGCAACCATGTGTTTCTTAACAGGAGGAGAGTGTCTCATCTTTCTCCCTTGGAGCTGCTGGTAGATTTGAACCACCAGTCTTGTGGGTAGCAGCCCGACGCTTACCTGACAGTGCCACTAGGGTTCCTTTTGTTTGTCAACTCTACCCATGTATGGTCTTTCCATCAGAGCAGCACTTGATAACTAAGCCACTAGGGCCCCCGCAGGGCCATCACTGCCCTGCCCAAGGACCAGCTGCGGAAATATCGTGGGTCTCCTCTCACTGAGTCACCTCAATCAATTTTATCTTTTTTTTCTTCAGAGACCTTTAAAACACACGAGCCAGCTTCAAAAAGTCCCGGAGACATCCATTATCTTTTCATTCCATTGTGAAGCCCTTTCATAGCCATCGCTCCTGGCTGAGTGATTAAAAAGGTGACACAGTAGGGCTCGGCGAACAGTCGCTGCAGAGGTAGGGCACTTGGACTCAAGAAGCATTGAAGAAATCATTTCATCTCTCTGGGTATTCTTTTATGTGGAAATGTCACTTCCCTATCCATCTCACAGGAATGAGACACCTGGCAGATACATCATATGTGTGCAGAATGAATGGTTTGCTTGGTCCATAAAACAGGACTAATATGGTGTTGCCTGGTAGGAATACCTTGGGAAGTTAATTTCAATTTAAGAAAACGGTCTTTCATTTGCATTATCAATCATTTGCCTACAATGGTGTTTCCCAAAGTGTCAATGTTTGCAATGGGAGCTAATTACAGAATATTTTAGACCGGAAGAAAGCATGAAGGCAAGAGACTTTCAAGAGATGCAGAGTGAAAAGCGGCTGAGCCCCAGCACACAAATTCCAGGAACACATGTTATCCAAGCATGCCCTCTGTCCAGAAGAAGGAAAGTCAAGTTGAGAAAGAAAGGCAGGAGCTCCAGGTCTCCTGTGATTGAAGAATAGAGCCCAGCTAAGGCATAGGTCTCTGACCCCCACCTTTAACTTCTGCCTTTATAGCTCACCTGATAGGATAGTAAGTGATGTATAGGCTTCTCCTCACCCACCCTTGAGAAAGGACCTCAGGAACAAAATGAGGGCTCCAGCAAGGTGGTTTCAAATTCACGAGTTGATTGTCATGTGGGTGATACAACGGGAGTCTCCACTCCAGGCTGGAGTGTTCTGGGGAGACCATAATTCCCTGCTCCTAGAGAGCTGACCCCTGATTTCCACAAATTTATGTAAGGTCTGATTTGCTTCCATCCTGTTGACGAATTGAAAGCTGAGACTCACAGAGATGAATTACCTGACACATGGCAGAAGCCCAGCAGAGACTGGTACATCCCAAGCATCTAATAACATTTTCTTTCCCAATTCAATCGATTTCTCTCTTCCCAATTCAACCCGCCTCCTGAGGATCTACTAGAAGGGTGAGATGCCCCAGTCTTCCAGCTTTCCGCCTAGTCAGCTATGAGGTTTGAAGGCGCAGTAGGTTAAGGCTAGCAGCATCCGTATCACCTGGAAGTTGCTTCAAATGCAAACTCAGGGCCTCACACCAGACCCACTGCTTGTGAAGCTCTGTGCCTCTGCGTAAACCAGCCCCGGAGGGAATTCCCATGTTTGAGAACCACTAAGCGTTCTGCTCCCTGGAGCTGTGCCCATGTTGAGTATCACATCCAGGTACCTGGGTCCCCAAGTGTCTGCTTCGCATTTTCACCTCTTTAAAAGGATGGGAGCAAGGAACCCTTATGAGGACCCTGCGTCCTCTGTCCCCAAATCCTCCCAGATAAGCCCACAGCCTCCAGACCCAAAGTTCAAATCATGCACATCTCCCCCACCCCGCCCACATCCCATCCTCCACCGGCCTACCTCATCTAGTTTAGTCTGCAAGTAAGGAAACGAAAAGGTGAAGCCAAGAGGCAATTTCTTGTGCTTCAAATCTTTAGTCTCCATGAAATCAGCCAGACAGTCAGCAACGTATTCGAACAGCTGCAGAGAAGAGACAGCAAAGATGTGGGGTGAGGCATGGGTCCTTGTCAGTGCTGCCCAGGTTGCACCCTCCACCCCCCATTCCCCCCCCAGGAGCCACCTGCGGGGTACCTGGGAGCCATTCCCTTCGGTGAATTCCTTGGTCATTGGGTAGAACTGGCTCTCCATGTGCACCTTCTGCTTCTCCTCTTTGGAGACATGAACTTTCGATACTCGGAACTTGGATCCTCCGAAATCCAGGGCAAGAAACTCTCCATTTTCTATTCCAAAAATAAAAAAGGACCATGTACGGAGGGTCTGTGATATGACAAGCTTGACCGATCGCTGTCAAGTCCATTCTGACTCGTGGGGCAGAAGAGAAGGGGAATCCCTGACGCTTTTAACTTAGTGGACTAACTCACCCACCCCTGCTTTCAAGCCTATTTCGCCCACACAGATGCTTCATTTCCACCTTTTTAATGCCTGCTTTGGGGCAGGCTCAGTGATTTCCATTTTCTCCCGCTCGAGTGGGTCTGGCCTAGGAAACCAAACATCCTGGCTTTCTTGCTGTTATTGTTAGTGGCCGTTGAGTTGGCTCCGCCTCCTGTATGGCAACCCCACAGCTGACCCCAGGAAGCACTGCCTGGCCCGGCGTCGCCTTTAGAATCACTGGCACGTGTGCATCCATCGCTGGGGCTCCATGTCCATCTCCCTGCAGGTTTCCTTTGCTTTCACTGATGCTCGACTTTACCAAACCCGATATCCTGCCCTACCATTTGGTCATCATCAAGCCAAAGCACATAATGAACCAAAGGCCACTTCTAAGAAACATTCTGGTTGTTTCTTCCTGATGAACTCTTCCATTATGGCTTGTTTGTTCTTCTGGTAGTTCAAAGCACATTCAATATTCTTTGCAAACACCACAGTTCAAATACATCCCTCCTTCTTCTGTTCCCTTTCTTCGCCATTGTAAGAACCATCAGCTTGTCCCTGCTTCTGCTCCCCTGGGGTTAAACTGTGTGGAGCTAGTTTCTCTCTCCTATGCTGCTTTCGCATTTTCTCCCAGGCCTTCACCCACATGCCCTCCCTGCTTACAGGCGCTTCCTTCTCTCCCCTGCAACTGAGCCTTTCCCACCCCCAAAGCCGTGTTGAACACCATGTGCCTGGAGAGGGTTTCCTATGCCTCCTCCCAGTGCGTGCGCTCCTTTCCTAGAGCCTGCCCACTGAGAAGGGTCAGGAAGACTTGGACTCGCACTCAACTCTGCACTTTATGGTATAAATGGCCTCCCTTTCTGGAGCCTCAGCAAATGGGGTCATGAGAGCAAGCGCATAGGGTGGCTGTGAGGTAAAATAACATTTAATTTTATGGCTAAACTTTAGTGTATTCAGTTGCTAACAGAAAGGTTGGACTCAGTGTCTACTTGACTCAACGTCTACCTGGCTCCAAGCAGTGTCTTCCAAAGACAGTCAAGGATGGACCCTCTCAACTCACTGCCATCAAGTCAAGTGACCCCTGTGGGTTTCCAAGACTGTAACTGTTTACGGGAGTACAAAGCCCAGTCTTTCTCCCCTGGAGTGACTGGTGGTTTTTGAACTGCCACATACACAAAGCACAGACCAGTTCGTAACCACTTTAGTTAGGCAACGAGCTGTGGTATAGGATGATCTGTGTCTGCAAAGGAGCTGCCTACAGGAGACCTGCGGAGGTTGGTGAGGCGGAGGGTACGGGTTTGGGATGCTAACTGCAAGGTCAGCATTCAAACCAACCTGCAGACACCGGAGAGCAACTCCGGATGGAAGCAGTCTGTCATAACTGCTCTGTTAAGAGATTGGGGGGAACTAAGACTTAAACAGGGTATGCACTCTCAGGTGAATTCAGCTGAAAGGATGAGAAACTAAGGACATGAACCCGGAGGATGGCCTCTGGAATCCTGAGTCCATTTCTGAGATGAATGGAAGTCTCAAGGGATTATTGGTGTGTTGTTGTCAGGCCTCATACAATGGATTTCAAAGCAGCCCCACATGAGAGAGTGGAATTTCCCCCATCGGGTTTTTGGCCCTTCCTAACGTGTTCAATGGCTAATCCCTTCCGCCGTGGACAGCCGCGTCCTATTCAGCAACAGCGGGGTCTCCCATAAGGACCATGAAGACTGAGCAGGACGGGTAGTGTCCTTTCCTGTCTCACATACGGCCACTGTGAGTTGGAATCCACTCTACAAGCCAACAATGTGGAGGTGCCCAGGCAGTGGTCTCTGCAGAGGAAACCACCAGGTCTTTCTCACACAGAGCTGCCTGTTGGGCTCAAGCTCCCAGCCTTCCAGTCAGCAGCTGTGCGCTTAACCATGTACGATCCCTCTGCGCAGAGCCCCCCAATGAAACTCTTTGCCATCAAATGAATTCTGCCTCCCAGGGAGCCCAGGCACAGAGCAGCACTGTCTCTGGGGGTTTCCAAGGCTGCACATTGTTATGGGAGCAGCAGGCTCTCTCTTTCTCCCTCAGAGGGGCTGGTGGATTCAAACTGCTGGCGAAGACGTAACTCTCAAGGGATTGGAAGCGTTTTTGTTTTTGTTTATTACTAAGCCTGAAGTTGCAGCACCTGTTCATAGGATGGCTGAAGGATTTGGAGTAATTTTTGTTTTGTTTTGTTTTGTTTTGTTGTTTTTGTAGGCATCACTGCCTTTGGTGGTCGTGGGCGCTACCCAGCCGCCGCTGGATTTGAACCTCCACGCCTGCAGGCTGCGGTTCCGCAGATTTGGAGTAATTTTTTTAGTAATTTTTTCCCACCACACAACCTCATCTGATCCTAACAACCCTGTTGATTGGGGGGGGCAAACTGACTTTGTCCTGATGAGGACAGGAGCACAGGGGGTCGCAAAACTTGCTAGGGCCTTCTGGCCCAGGACTTTGCGCAACAAAATTTCTGGTGAGATCACCTTCTACCAGTTCCCCATCGAAAGCAGTTTTATGGTTCACTTGTTTTCAGTTGGTGGGAAGGTTCCCTGTGTATTGAGAGGGTCAGGGGAGACAACAAAGATAGGAGGTGGTGCCTCCCAACAAGTTTCAAAAACACTGGCAGCATGACTGCCAAGTCTTCCTGAAGCAGCCAGGCCAACATGTCCGCCCCTCAAAGGCTACTTTCCCCAGCTTCTGGAAACGTGTCTTCTCCATATCTGGAGGAGGAGTCACAGCATGAGGAGCCAGGAGGACTTAGCCCTGCTGCCGCCCACCACTCCCTCGCCTGCCTCCACCCCGCACGCCCTGTGAGTCAGAGAACAGGTGTTGACCCGGTGTTTCTTCCGAATGGCCCTCGATGCCCAAGGACAAGAGTTGGGGACTAAGCCAAGATTTCAAAGGACTGCCTACTCGAGGTTATGTTTCTCCACGGTGGAACCCTCACACCACACTCCTACCTACTGGACAGGGAGCAGCACCCTTCTCATCCCATTTTTCCCGGGGCCTCACCAGCAGCAGAACCAAGCTGCTTTTGCACCACACGTTTCCTCGGAGGATTCCTGAACCTCTCCATTCCAGTAGAGACTCAGCAAAGGTCTCCAAATGTTAGCCCCCGCTCCTGCTCCCGGCAGAGGCCCCACTCTTCTTCTGCAGCTTGGGCTGGGCACTGGGGTCCTGGAGTAAGACGAGCCCCTGCTGGGTCTATGGAGCTTTCATCTGACGTGGGCTAAGAGCTACAAGGCTTTGCTAGGGATTTCATGGGACAGTGAGTCCCTGGTAACCAGTAGCCACAGCAGATGCTCCGAAACTCTCTGCTCCTTTCCCGCTTAAGGTTTTGCCCTGAGGATAAGAATGAAACCACTGGGGAAGAGTTCATGGATCCCCTTTAGAAGGATCTAGACTGTGGTAGGCAAACTAATGATGACTAAAATTGTGCAGGAATTGGTAGACTATCAGTTGAAAAAGTGCAGCAAGCTGATGAAGTACTGAAGCACTCATTTGTCTATGGAAAGAAATTTGGGAAACAGCTACTCAGCCAACTGACTGGAAGAGCTCCATATTTGTACCCATTGCAGAGAGGTGAGCCAGCACACCGCAGAAATGACCAAACACAACCACTAACATCGCACGCCCGTGGGATTCTGGGAGGGCCATTCAGCAGCTGCAGCAGTGCATCAAAGAGGAGATGCCAGAAATTCAAGCTGACTTCAGAAGAGGGTGGCTAACAAGAGGTCTATTGTTGACATCCAATGTAGCTTAGCTGAAAGCAGGGAATACTAAAACAATGTGTACTTGGGTTTTAGTCACGATGCAAAGCCATTCAACAACGTAGGCCATAAAAAACTAGGGATCACCTGAGCCCCGGTGGCGCAGTGGTTGGGTATGGGACTGCAGCCCACAGGGTTGGCAGTTCAAATCCCGCAGCAGCTCTCCAGGAGCAAGGCTGGACTTCCTACTCCCCTCAGGGCAGTGATGTGGGGGAAAAAACACCTAGGGATCACATTGAGAAGAACATGATATCTGGTGCACTTTGTGGTGCCTACGCACTGCCTAGACCTGGACCAAGGGGCAATCCAACAGAACCAGGGACTACCGAGTGATTTAAAACCCGGTATGGTGTGTTATCACAGTTGAATCCTTTCATCGTAGTTATTCAGTCTGTCTACTGAGCAGATATTCCAAGAAGCTAGACAATAAGGAGATGTCTAAATGGAGCATCTGGATATGAGCCCCTGTGATAGCCAGACACACACCATTGTTTGCTGAAAACGAGGAAGGCTTGAAGTACTCGATGACGCTCCAAGACTGCAGTCTTCCGTTGGGATGACAACTCAATCTAAAGAAAGCCAAACTACCCCGACGTGAGCCACTGAACCACCTCATCATCCACAGAGAAAAGCCTAGGTGTGCCAAGGACTCCATCTTGCTTGGAGCCACAATCAAAGCTCAGAGAAGCAGAAGCCAAGAAATCAACTGATGCAGGAAACCTCTTGAAAACGCTGAAGACTAAGGTGTCCTCGCCCAAACCATGACATTTTGCAAACACCTCATTGGACATTGAATAAGAAAGACCAAAGACGACCCAATGAAGAATACTGCAAACCCCATGAACAGCCCCAAGAACAAACAAATCTGTCTTGGAAATGTAGCTAGAAAGGATAGGGAGGCTTCCTATTCAGTGCTTTGGACATATTATCTGAGAGACCAACCTTTTGTAAAGGACATCATGCTTGGGGAAGTCGCCCCGCAGTGAAAAGAGAAAGCGCCTCAAGGAACTGGACTCTCAGGGTGGCTTTCGCAATAGCTTGAAACGTCCCAGTCAGGTAGAAAGCAATTGATGGTCCCTCACGACAACCCAGCAGCAACCATTGTCCCGGTGTGATTTCCTGTGTATGATTACTTTCTGTCATTTGCGCCGTGTAGTGACCCTAGATGGGGTAGTGTAGCACTGTTCTGTGGCATGACACAGAGGGACGCAGGCTGCAGATGTGGGAGACGTGGTGGGCAGGGAGAAAGTGCCGCGCTCCGTCTCGGGATCCCAGGGGGGTTCAGTACCACTGTGCCAGAGGGCCAGGGAGAGTGGGAAGAGAGGAGGGCGTGGAGGGAGACGCCAGGGTCTAGGAATGAAAGTCAGGTACCCACCAGCCAGGAGAACCCACAGGGACCAGGGTGGGGTCCCCGCAGCCCCAGCCCCACTCACCGGAACCATCTGGAATGGACCTAACGAAGGTGGGCAGCATCTTCACCGAGGCCGTGGAGTTGGTGTCCTTCCGCAGGCCCTTCACCATCTCGGCCTGGAACCGCGCCATGATGTCCAAGAGGGTCTCGTCGGAGAGGCGCATGTGGTACAGGAATCGGTCCACCTGGAACAGCCGGTCAAGACCGTCAACCCCAAACTCAACCTCGGAGCCAGCTGTAGTCCCGAGTCAAGGCATCGTTTTGTGATTTGGATTCCGAAAGGCCCTCGGGCGCTAAGGCTCCGCAGCAGGCGAGGGGACGTGCACCTCCCTTTTGTGCAGGATTCCCTCGCCGTCACCCCTTTGTCATTCTCATCACATGCCAGCAAGGGTTCATCTGATGATCACTGTGGAAAGAACGCTGGTGGCGTAGGGGCCGCAGGCCCAGCTGCTACACAGAATGCCCGAGGTTCAAGCCCACTGGCTACTGCGTGGAGGAGGAGGAGGCTGCCTGCTCCTGTGAAGACCTGTCATCTCGGAAATCTTGCAAAAGAGCAGTTCTACTCTCTCATAGGGATCGGATAGGGACACAATACGCTGCGAATGACAGAGAAAGAAATGCCCCTCCCCTTTTCCTGATGGAACTTTGGGGAGGCAAGTTCTGTAAGCCTCAGTTCACGTCTCCATCTGCATCTCCACTGGAAAATAAACGGACTATATCTGAACTCTTGCATTCCTAAACATGGAAGCTTCCTTGTGTCTGATGTGGAAGATTTCTATTACCTATGACAATAAACATTCACATGCTTCCCGTAGTTTCCCGTAAATTCGTTTTCCAGCGATAATCTCTAAAATCTAATCTACGGTAAGAAGCTCAACTCAGCTCAGTTTAAAAAAAAACAGAATATAAACTTTGAGCTGAGTTGAACTTCTCACTGTAGATTCAGACTCTTAGTGAACCCATAAGACAGAAGAGAACTGTGCTTTGGGGTTTTTGAGGCTGAAAATCTTTACAGGAGCAGAAAGCCTCATCTTTCTACCCCCAGAATGACGGATGGGCTCAAACCACTGACCTTGTGGTTAGCAGTCCAACACTTAACCCTCCGTGCCACCAGGGCCCTTTGTTTAAACTTAGATGAAGTTCCGGTTTTAAAGTCCATTTAAATTGCTAATGGAACTGAGCAGCTGTCACTCAAATACAAGTAACCAGACACCTGGGGGAAGGACCTGTGTTCCCGTGGAGAGAAGTAACCCCGGCCAGTCCAGAGAGTTCCTTCCCCTAAAGTGAAAGGTTATCGGTTGGCATTGGTAGCCTGCATCCCCAGGGCTTCCTGGGAAACGTACAGTGACGGAGAATGGATGAGGCAAGAGGAGAGGGAGTGGCAGGTGCCCCGTGTACTTTCCACCCCTGCTTTCTCTTTGTGACTCAGGTCCCAAGGAGGATGGACACAGGGCACGTCCCTTGCAAGAAATGCACACCACACCCATCTAAGCTCTGGACACTGGCTGCCGGCTACAGACAGCTTTCACGAATATCAATCATTTCATCTCCCATCATTTCTGTGAGAAGGCAGATGAGGCCAAGGGACTATTGACTGTCCCTAATTCAGAAATGGGAGGCCCAGGATGGTGCAGAGTCAATGCACGCAACAGCTAACCAAAGGGTTAATGGGGTCAGATCCACCCAGGGATTCTTGGAAGGCAGGCCTGGGCATCCACTTCTGAAAAGCCCCAGAGGGCACTGGTCTACTCTCACCCCAAGGGGCTGCCCCTGTGGAGTCAACTGTACAGCTGTCTGGCCAACATGTGGACGAGGGCTCTAAGGAGGCAGTAAAAGTCAGACTCTCAGCCATGGGGTCGGTGCAGACGCAGAGCAGCGGGATCGTAGCACTGGGCCTAGAGCCCTTGCCCCACTGCCTGGCTTGGTTCGAGATTCACCACCACCACAGACAGACAGACACATGGCATCAGACATGCAGGCCCCACCTCACCCTTGTCAGACAATGGCTGCTCAGCTATAAGTTGGAGGGGGGGTGCGGGTGCAGATCAGTCTGGGAGCAAGACAGAAAAATAGCTTGTCTCTCGGGAACCAGAGGAGCCCAGCCAAGAGCCCTTAACAAGAAGCCCTTGGCCACTGGGCCTGAGCAGATTGGAGCGGACAGGGCGGAAGCAGGCTGTGCTCCGTTAGGGGCCTCCTGATCAGCCTAAGCCTGTTTCTGCCCAACGTCCTTGTCCGGCAGAGCCACACACATTGAGAAAACCAGTGGGAGACATGCCCCCAGCAGTTGGGGGCTGGGAGGGGTGGGATGCCCTACATGGGAACAGAGCTGACCCTCCCAAACAGTGCTTCTGAATCAGACGGCTCACTGTCGTCGGGCTCCAGGTGTCACAAACTTCCAGGCACGTCATCCCTCCCACGGAAGCGACAGCTTTGAAACCCCGTGGGGGCACTACAGTTCGACAGAGACATTGAGATCTTGAACTGTTCCTGCTGCCACTGCCGTGGCAGGAAGTTAAAAGTGATGACAGAAAGAACACCAATTGAGCAATATTTCTTGTTGACTCATTATAATCCTCTACAACCCCTCTTCCAGTAGCTAGAAGGGTGTCTCATAATAGAGCGAGGACATCAACAGCCACGTCTTAAAGCCAAACAGGTGAGTTGAGGCAGATGTAGCCAGGAACACGGGCTCGAAGGACATGATTGATTGCCGGGGTTACAGACCGCCATGCCCACTCGGGGAACGAACATTAACAACAAAATCACAACCCGCCGTGTGCAGTATCTGCCACAACAGTCGGCCAATGAGCCTCATGCTTCCCTTCTCAAACCCACGGCCATCGAGGGATGCCAACTCAGCGACCCTACAGGACAGGGCAGCACTGCCCCTGCGTGTTTCCCAGACTGTGATTCTACGGGGTTAGAGAACTCCGTCTCTCCCCCTCTGAGCGGCTGGTGGCCTGGCGGATCACAGCCCGATTCTTATGACCCCCACCTCCAGGGCGCCCCCCCCTCCCACTTGGGACTACACAGTCCTGACGTTGCTGTGCAGAGCTACTGAATTAGAGCATGCGCCGCTAGGCAGATTCTTAGCGGTTTCGTTGTCCAAAGGTCTCCTATTATAAATCAGGAGTCATAAAAGAGTTCAGTTTTTTTGACCCAGCAATATTCACTTCCGGGAATCTGTCCTCAAAAAAATACCCTTAGATTCAGAGGACATTGGGTATACGGTTTTTAGAATCATCGCAATACTTTAATAGAAAACAAATTTTTGTGATGCCCCCCC
>PVJH01046354.1:0-11878 GCA_004026705.1 Nesogale talazaci | reverse complement strand
TGGATCAAGAGGCACTTGTGCAAGCAAGGTTTTGAAATCAGGAAAAATGGATCATGGTTGTATCCTTTTGCTATTCTTTTTTTTTTGGGGGGGGGCGGTTTGTTTTTTGGGGGGCATCACTGCTTTCCGGTGGTGGGAGTAGGAGGCCCAGCCCCACCGCTGGAATCGAACCTCCATCCCAGGGAGCCGCAGTCCCGCGCACAACCACTACGCCACCGGGGCTCAGCCCCCCTTTTGCTATTCTTGTTCAATCTGTATGCTAGCAAATAATCCGAGAACGAAGGAGAATGCGGCATTTGAATTAGAGGAGGGCCTATTCACAACCTGTGATATGCAGATGATACTCTTGCTAGCTGAAAGTGAGGAGGACTTGATGCATTTGCTGATGAAGATCAAGAACTCTAGCCTTCCATATAAACTGACTCAATGTAAAGAAGCCCCAAATCCTCACAACTGAACCAATGAGTGACATCATGATCAATGGAGAAAAGATGGCGGTTGTCAAAGACTTCATCTTGCTTGGATGCACAATCAGTGCTCACGAAGTCAGATGACTCACTGATAGGGTCAATCTGCTGTGGAAGATCTTTTTTTTTTTTAACTTTTTTTTTAGGCATCAATGCCTTCTGGTGGTGGGAGTAGGAGGCCCAGCCTTTGCTCCGTGGAGCTGGAATTGAACCTCCATCCCAGTGGGCCGCAGTTCTGCGTACAACCACTATGCCACCGGGGCTCAGCCCTGTAGAAGATCTTTGTAAGCTGCTGAAAGGCAAAGATGATCTGAGGTGTGGGGTGCTCCTCACCCAGGCCTTGGTGTTTTCCATGGTCTCATGTGCATGGGAACGTTGGACACTGAATAAGAAAGACCCGAAGAAAAAGGGATGCATTTGAATTATGGTGCTGGAGAAGAGTATTTAAAGTGCATGAACTGGTTAAAGAACAAACATGTGTTTTGGAAGAATATGGCCAGGCACTCCTTAGAGGCAAGATTTTTTCTTACATACTTTGGAATAACAAAGATTCAAGAGCGCTGTCTACAATGGCAAAATACATCAGAGAAAAAATCCTAATATGGGAAAAAAAAGAAAACCCACTGAAAGCAAAGTATGTTGGGTTGAGCTCTGGTGGCGTAAGTGGTTGAGTGGGGGACTGAGGCCCGCAGGCTTGGTGGTTCAAATCCAGCAGCGGCTCTCAGGGGCAGCACTGGGTAGTGCCCACAACCACCAGAGGGCAGTGATCCCTCCCCCCAAAAGACAAAAAACAAACAAACAAAAAGAGAAAACAAAGTATGTTGGGGGAATATCAACTGACAAGGCTTTAACGGTTCAAATCAGGTTTATCATTTTGATCTTCCATGGTCATAGCTCTAAGACGCTCTGTTTGGTAACCAGTTTATTCCCATCCCTCTATTAGGGATTGAGGGCCCAATGCATTGTTGATTAGAAATGTTGAGTATAGGTTCTTACTTTAGGACTTTTATATGACGTGTAATACTAGCTCTATATTTTCTTAGAGATGCTATCAGCTTGAAGAAGTTCCTTTCTATTAGGAAGTTTCTTTTTCTTTCCAATGATAAATAGCTGATGGCTTTGGGTAAATAATGCTTTTATTCAGATAATCATATGGTTTCTTCTTTTTAAAAAGATATTAATGTGTTCGCTATTTTAATGTTTGACTTACCTAACTTATGTTGCTGGGTTAAATTTTGGTTTCCATGGTGTATTACTCCTTTTGACATATTGTTGGATTTCATTTGCTCAATTTCTTTTCAGAAATTACATCTAGTTATATGAAAGATATGGTTCCCCCCCCCTTTTTTTTTTTTGGCATCACTGCCCCGCTGGTGGCAGTGGAGTAGGAGTAGGAGGCCCAGCCTTGCTCCTGGAGAGCACTGCTTGATTTGAACCTCCAACCCAATGGGCCGCAGTCCTGCGCACAACCACTATGCCACCGGGACTCAGCCCGCTATTATTTTTTTCTTCAATGTTTGGTGGAATTCCCAGGGCAACTATCTGAGTGTGAGTGTGAGTGTGTGTGTGTGTGTGTGTGTGTGTGTGTGTGTGAAAGGTTTTTAAAGTAGAGACGAAATTTTGTTAGTAGGTATATAACTGTCCAGGATAGCAGCTTCATTTTGAATGAGTGTTCATAGTTTATATTTTGAAAATAATCTGGCCAGTTCATCTGATGTACTGAATTTATTGGCCTAAAGTTTTTAATAATATTCAATTATTTTTGGCTGAGCCTTGGTGGTGTAGTGATTGTGCGTGGGACTGCGGCCCACTGGGTTGGAGGTTCAATTCCAGCTCCCAGGAGCAAAGGCTGGGCCTCCTACTCCCACCACCTGAGGGCAGTGATGCCTAAAAAAAAAAAAAAAATTCAATTATTTTTTTAAAATATGAAATCTCTTGTAAGGCTAGCGCTCTGGTAGTGAAATGGTTATACATCGAGCTGCTAACTGAAAGGCTAGCAGTTCACAACCACTAGCCACTCCGCAGGAGAAAGATGAGACTTTATACTCCCGTAAAGAGTTAGAGTCGGGGGCTGAGCCCCGGTGGCGTAGTGGTTGTGCGCACGCGACTGCGGCCCACTGGGTTGGAGGTTCAAATCCAGCAGCAAGGCTGGGCCTCCTAATCCCACCACCAGACGGCAGTGATGCCCGCAAAAACAAAAAAAAAGAGTTATAGTCTTGGCTGGGCCAATTTTACCCTGACCGTTCGGGTTGTTCGGGTTGTGATGAGATCAAACAACCTGATGGCAGGGAGTGTGACTTTTGGTACAGTGATCTCACAGAGCCCTGGTAATGTAGCAGTTATGTACTGGGCTGCTAATCACAAGGTCAACAATTCAAATCCACCAGCTGCCAGGAGAATGCTGGTGTTTTTCTTTTCTTTTCTTTTTTTTTTTTTTTTGGGGGGGGGGTGGTATCACTGCTTCTGGTGGTCGTGGGCGCTACCCAGCGCTGCTCCTGAGAGCCGCTGCTGGATTTGAACTGCCAAGCCCGCGGGCCGCAGTCCCGCACTCCACCACTTACGCCACCAGGGCTCAGCCCCGGTGTTTTTCTACTCCTATGAAAAATTACAGTCTTGGGAATTTAAAGGGACAGTTCTACCGTTGTATAGGGTCACAATGATTCAGAATTGACTTGATGGCAGTGAGATGGTGATGTCACATCTATCGCTTTTCCTTATATTGTTAAATTATTTTCTTCTCCAGATTTATCATGACCATGCTTGCTAATGGATTGTCAGTTTTATTCATGTTCTAAAGAACTAGCTTTTAGTTTCATTGATCTTTATTTACTATATTTATGCTCTGTATTTCTTTGATATTTATTATTGCTTTTTTTCTGGTTTGGGTTTCACATACTTTTTTTTAGTTTATTTAGCTTAACTTTGAGGTTACTAATTTGAAATATCTTTCAATTTATTTTATAAAACCAATGATTGTATTGGGAGCTATTTCAGATTTAACATTCCATAGTTTAATCAATCAAGCAGTATTGTACAATTGCTACCACATTCAGTTTCAAGATTGAAGTATCTTTTCTAATATTGGTGCTTAGTGCTAATTTTAAAAATATCTTTAACTGTATCCTACAATTTTTATGTGCCATGTTTTCATTTTCATTCAGTTTAAACTATTTCTAATTTCTCTTTTTGACTCACAAGTTATATTGAAAGATGTTCCCAAAATTTGTCTTTTTTTCTTTTAACTGATTTAGAATTTGATTCTGTTGTGCTTAAGGAACATTCTTTGTATGATCTGAATTTTTAAAGTGTTATTGAGATTTGTTTTTTGGCCTAGGATATGATCTATCATAGTTTTTGTTCAATTAACAGTGAAATAAATGTGTATTCTGCTGGGGTTTGGTGGAATGTTTTATAGTATCAATTAGGTCAACTTGGTTGATGCAGTTACTCAAATGTAATATAGTCTCACTGATTTTATGTATTCTTGTTATGTCAGTTATTGAGAGGGATACTGAAATCTTTTACTATAATTGTGAGTTTGTGTTGTTTAAATCTACTACAGGGCTGAGCCCTGGTGGCGTAGTGGTTGTGCGCGGGACTGCGACCCACTGGGATGGAGGTTCAATTCCCGCTCACACGAGCAAAGGCTGAGCCTCCTACTCCCACCACCAGGGCAGTGATGCCTAAAAAAAAAAAAAAAAATTAAAAAAAATAATAAATCTACTACATTTTTGCCGAGGTACTTTTCCCCTTCACTCAACTAATTGTTGAGAGAGGGGTATGGAAAGTACAGGTGAACATTGTGGACATATCTGTCTTTTTTGGTGTTCTGTCAATTTTTGCTTCACCTCTCTCGAAGCTCTATTGTTAGGTACAAAAACATTTCAAATTGTTCACTCCTCTTGAGGCATTCCCAAGTGGGGCAGATGGGTAAGTGCTTGAAAGACTAGAGGTTGACCCCCTACAGAAGTGCCTTGGAAGACAGGCCTAGCAATGTGTTTCCAAAAGATCACAGCCTTGAAAATGCTAGGAGTGGTTCTACTCTGAATACATGCAGGTGTCATGAGTCAGGAGGGCCTAGAGCGGCGGTTCACCTTGAGACCCCTTTTGGGGTCGAACCACCCAGTCACAGGGGTTGCTTGATTCATAACAGAAGCAAAATTACAGTTATGAAGTAGCAACAAAAATAACTTTATGGGCTCAGCCCATAATCTGGGTTTCCTATATAGGAAAACATAACAAAATCAAGACAAAATACAGTCAAACAACCAAACAATAGTGCCACAATGAAACAAAGAGAAACCGCAAATGTTGACAAAGGAGAAAATATTAAACCCTGGAAGGCGCCGCATTTTGACCTACCTTCAATTGTAGTCATCCGTCCTACAGTGTACTCAGTCTGGTTACCGGGCCTTTCCATCTCTGGTCCGTAGCCAGAGGGGATTCATCAGAGACCTAATCCAAATGAGGGACCCTGCAAATGGGGTTTGGGCCTTCCCTGTCATCTGCTGTTTTCTGCAAAGCAGGTGTTCAGAATTTAAGCTCTAATTTCATTCCTCCTTCTGGGTTTGGTTTTTATTTGCATTTCTTGGATCACACAGACTGGTGTGCTTTTTCTGTGTGAACTTACATGGTGCCTCGCTTAGATGGCTGCTTGTTTTAAGGCAAACCTTTAAGACTCCATATGCTTTTCTTTCTTTTCTTCTTTTTAATTTTTACCACGCAGTTTTAGAGATTTTCAATCTTGAGAGATTTTTAAAATTTCGGTCTGTCATAAAAATAAAAGGTATTTATGATACGAGATCCTTAATAGAAGACACATCCGGAGATTCTTCAAGTGCTACTGTCTGTTGTGTGCTTTTTTATTATTATTTTGGCCTTCGGGTCTCTGAAGTGTTCCCATCTCTAGGATATCAAAGAAGGATTTTCCACAAGACATTTCCCGACCACTCCAGGTGGCACAGGCACTCCCAACCACTTTCAGTTTCACAGCAGGCATTAGATGGCATCATCTGCTTACAGACTTCCATCGCTTTGTACTGGGCTATTAATCTGCTTTGGGAGAAATAACTGAGAGTTCACATTTCTAATTTCTAATGTTTCCAAAGACATAAGCTATTTCCTAACTTCCTTAAATTCCTTAACTATGTCATAACTTAGATGACTAGGATATCATGATACTTAATCATTCCTAACTTACATTGTCTACATCTATGTGGATGTATGAAGATATTTGCTTTTTATCAACTATTCCTCTTCTCTTTATTAAAATTAAAAGTTGAGGTTTCTGTCTGTTACAAATAGCCTAATGGTTTTTATAGAACAGTTCTTTTAACTTACTATACCCTGACTGCTGTCAAACTTCCAATGTATTGAAATCCCATTTCACATTCCAGAGTTGGGCAAGATAACCATCGTTTAATTCTTCAGCCAGTTCTATAACTCTGATGAACTTAACACAGAAAGTCAGTAGCTGGCCTAGCCCTTCAGATTTCCCTTTTGATACCATTCCCATAAATATCATTCATAATAACCTCCATACATTAGTCCTATTTCTTTTCCTTCCATGTTTGGCTAACAGACTTGGTTGTAAATGGAAGGGAACAGACAATGTTTTGGGTAGATTCATGTTTTTTTTTGTGATGGGAATTAGAATCATTAAAAACTAAAGAAGCTTAACCCAAAATGTGGCAAAATAGGAAAGTAGATACTAAAGGATTTAGGAAATTCCAGAGTTTTATAGACATAGGGATTTCAAATTAAGATGCTTTGCCTTGCACGGGGAGTGGAAGAACCATGGATAAGGGAGATAAATGTTACTCTTTAGGAGAAAGACAAAGGGATTTGGGAGGGAAGTTCTTATGCACTCTAAATAAAACACGTTTTCTTCTCCTATAGCCTTAGAAATAAGGATTTCTTCTTATTCTGTTATTTCTATATGGTAAGGCCTGTGTGATAGCATTGCTGAAAACCTGAGTTAATGGAGATGCAGTCAGTGGCTAGAAAAGTTACAACTCATTTCTATTTAGTTCTTCTTTGGCACTTAGGCCTAAACCTCTCCATCTGGAGAAATGCCAGTTTGCCACTAAATTTAAATAAATAAGAACATTTCTCATCAATAGGGGTGGCAAATTTAGCCCCTCTGTAGAGCACTGAGCAATTTATGACCATATGTTAAATACCATAAAACAGCTTTAAAGACTTGGTGCCTGGCCATTGCCAGATTGCACCGTAGGAGTGTAGCAGCACTGCGAGGGGCTGGCAATGTTTCCTCCGACCCTTGGAGGCCTCCGCAATTCACTGATGTCACAGCCAAAGTGTCCTGTTTTCAAACAACCGTTTTATAAAGGTGAAATACCCAAAGATTCCATTTTGGCATGTGATTGCAAAGAAGGCAAGACTTCTTCTGATGTGTACAGGGTCAAGATTCACAAGGGGAGTGTTGTGTGGCGGAGGGGTAACTTAGCAGCTGTGGTGTAGAAGTCTAGGTATAGGTCATCGATGTCCTCCTCCTCCTCCTTTGTCTTAGAGCGTGAACCGACCTTTTACAAGGCACAAGCAAACCCAATACCCCATATTTCTCAATCCTTTTCTTTCTGCCAACTTTTATGGAATTAATATTAATGTTCAAAACATTTTAAAAGTTTCATACCACAGGGCTGCCAATTGTAAGGCTTCCTTTTCTTCCAGACCTGTGATTCATTATCTGATGAACTCCAAACATTAGCTTTTCTTCTTCCCATCATCACATAGCCTGGGTATCGTTCATGACTGAGAGAATGAAGGTGCGTGCCAGCAAACATGTGATTTGGGTCAACTACTCCAGGAGCTATTGACAGACATTTATCACGTGTGAGGAAACCACTGGTTTGGGCAGGGGCCTGGTGTTAGCAGATAGGAGTGGGCACCCAGAAGCTCGGGACTAGCCTCTCTCTGAAGGATTACTCTTCCCGCAAAGAAAGCTGATGAAGTTTGGCTGCCAAAGGCCCAGGATTCCGAGCCCTCTTGACTGCGTGAGTGCCAGCCCGAGGGCTGATTTCCTGTCAGTTCCTGTGTGGTTTGCAGTACATCCTCTTTGCAACAGATCGGCATTTTAGGTCATCCATCATAACTGCTCTCCTGTACGTTCTTGGCAGTGTGCTCTCAGTGAGCACAAGGCAGCTGGCGGGCTTCTCTAGGCAGTGCAGCTGGAGTGCTCCTGTCTCATTCCTCCCAAGGCCAGGAAGCACACTGTTGTTACTAGTCCTGGCACTCTTCCTTTGAAAGAACAAAAAGTGTAAATTTTGGCAAGTTCTAAAGGTGCGGCATAGCAGTCTGAAATTACCTTTTCAAAAAAAAAAAAAAAGAATGAAATTACCTTTTCCATTTTGTCAGTCTGGGGTCAGAAACCTGTGTGATATTTCACATCATTTGTAAGACTTCTCTACTTTTTCCATAACTCAGAAACATGCATCTGTGAATGCTTTTCCCTCATTGCGAACAGAGTTAAGCTTAACTCGACAGGGTCGCACCAGGGTTTGGGGGGATTATTATTGTTTTCTCTTTGGCTTTGATTACTCAGGCTATTAACAATGCCAGTTAGCTATTCTCTGTATATATTTCCCTCAATAGTGGCAGTCTCTGTCAGGAAAATTATTATTCCCAGCATCTGCCACCACTATTCACCGTGGATATACCGTATATATGTGTGTGTTTAAGCCACACTTTTCCAGCCCATTTTTGGTGCCGTTCTTGTGGTGACATTAGGTGCCTCAGCTGATATTCGGGTCGGCTTTTAGTCAAGTATATATGGTAACTTGGATTATTTGCCTGTGGCTTTCCAGGGAATATGTGGTTGTTTGGCGACGTTGATTCAGTTCTGACCCGTGGTGAGCATCTGTACAGCAGAAGGAAACTGGGTCAGTCCCGCACCATCCCCACTGTCGCTCTTATGTGTGAGCCCATTGCTTCAGACACGGTGTCAACCCTTCTTGTCAAGGCAGGGTCCTCTGTTGCTGCCCTTCCCCATGACCCAACATGGATGGCTCTATCCTGGCAGCATGCCCAAAGTACATGGGATGACATCTTGCCATCCCTGCGTCAAAGGAGTATTTTGACTGTTATCTTCCAAGACAGATGTTTGTTTGTTTGTTTGTTTTGACCGTCTGTGATGCTTTCGATATTCCACAGTTCCAATGCATCGATTCCTCTGCGGTCTTCCTTATTCAATGTCCAACTTTCACATGCCTGTGAGGCAGTTGAAAATGCCATGGAATAGGAAGACATTTAAAACACATTTCTTCACTATTTAATGTTAAAATGAAAGTGTCATTTTAGTTCAATTTATCATGCTGTGGTGGGTGAACCATGAATGTGGAATTTTTTTTTTTTTGAACAAGCAATTTTCCTGCTTTCTTCTGACTCACAGGGCACATTTTGACAACTTGATTTCTGTGGAATGGGAATTACCTTTAACCTCGCTCACCTAGGAGGCGAACCTGTTTGTGTAGGGAATACAAACGCAGGCAGGAGCTATTTGAAGTGATTGGCTTTTCACCTTTGCTGCCACAGGTCATTTCTTTGTCTCTGTCTTCTTTTTATGCTGCTAAAACTCCAGTTTCCAGAAGGTTCAGCACCATCTTGTTTCCTCTCCCATGCAGGTTCCTACACTGAACGAAGGGAAAGGAAAGATAATGTGGAAAAAAGTGAGCTTTTCTTTAAAAAAAAAATCATTTTATTGGGGGCTCTTACAGCTCCTACAACAATCTCTACATCAGTTGTATCAAGCACATTTGTACATAGGTTGCTGTCATCATTTTCTTTCTAAAAACTGAGCTTTTTAAAGGCTGCTTGAGCATCCTATCTATGGACCTTAGACCATATCATTGTAGAAACTGCCCAATTTCTGCTAATAGCCCAAGGTTGCCAGGAAAGGAGGAATTTGAATTCCAGACATGGGCAAATTTAGTGTTCAGGTTGCTTATGTAAAGCAAAATCTCTAATATCTAATGTGATAGATTGTTTAAATGCTAAAGACAAGACACACACACACACACACACACACACACCATGATATCCTAAGTCTATAGTTGCGCATGACTTTCATGGTGGAAGATCAGGAATGTTTGTTTATGAAATGAGTGAAATAAAGACACTAAAAGATTACCATATATACTCAAGTATATGCCAACCTGAATATCAGCTAAGGCACCTATTTTTACCACAAAAACTGCATTAAAAATGTGCAGAAAAGGCTGAGCCCCGGCGGCGTAGGCTGAGCCCCGGTGGCGTAGTGGTTGTGCGCGGGACTGCGGCCCACTGGGACGGAGGTTCAGTTCCAGCAGTGGGGCTGGGCCTCCTACTCCCACCCCCGGAGAGCAGTGATGCCCCCCCCCCAAAAAAAAATGTGCAGAAAAACTCAGCTTGTCCACAATTATATACAAGTATATGTATTTAATTAAATACATTTAATTAAAATGTAACTGGTACCAAAACTATATTTGTAAATTTTTAATATATTTTGGTTGTTCTATATATTGATACTATGAAAGTAAAGAATAAAAACAGGAACCATTTTTTTCCTGAAATTAAAAATTCCGGCATTAGCAGGATAGGAGGAAAATTCTCCAGGCACTAATTTTTGAGACCGTTTGACAAGGAACAACATGGCATAGACATTGAAGAAAGGGGAAGAGGCCTGGGAAAAACTGTATAGATTAAAAGAATGCCAGCATAGTTTTTCAAGAAGGAACCTTGAAAAAGAATTACAGAAGTAATTTGCCAACAGTTTCACTAGGGGAGAAATAATTAATTTAATTTGCGGTGATTGTTATCAGATCAATCTTTTATTGCAGAATTAAGAGTCTAGTCTATTGAGAAGAAAAGAATAAATTGAACTTATCCAGGGTGCACCAGGGCTTTTGTTCTGTCCTTGGGGTGGAACAGATAAGCTGACCATGGAAAGATTAGCCTGACATAAATTGTGCTGTTTGACAGTACGCCTAAAGCCTGTCATGACTAAAGAATGAATGCTGCTTCATGTTGAAATCAGGAAATTTGGTCATCTTAATGAAGAACAATTGCAAAATTGTTTTTTCTCGTTAAAATTTTTCTTTATTGCCTTTATCTTCTCTTTGCTCTGCTCTTTTTTTCCCCGAGAGTAATTTCACTGCCTTTAGTAAGACAAGCTCCAGGCAGTCCTGCTCAGCATTAGATTTTCCACCTGCTTGAGCAGGCAGGCCTGGCCGTTCCCCGTGAAAGGAAAGGAAACTCATCCTCACAGCTCAAGAACAGTCCTCTTCCTCTTCCATCCACTTATCATTTGCTCAGTCATTATGGGACACTTGGGCCAAAATCGGAAGCACTGTATTTGAGGGCACCTTCATAACCATTCTAGCTTTCTCTTTCTTCTGCACACTTCTCGACTAAACCAGTCTTGGACGGTTTTCCCTTCGCCTTTCTTTTCCACTTTATCCACTGCTTCCCCTTCTGAACACTTTCTATGATTATAGTGCATCCATTATTCCTTGGACCTAAGTATGATTTCCATTCTAATTTTTGGTAATCACTTACTTCCACCTAAATTCCTTTTCCATGTTTCTCAATTTATCTAAGCCTGCTATGTACAACACTAAAGACATTTTCCCCCACTCCCCAAAGGACTGAGTAAATCAAACAGTTGCAGACTGAAAGGAAGTAGCTAGTGAAGTAGAAGACAGGGACAGATTCTATTTTCCAAAGATGGCAACGACAGTATCTCTTACCTTACATTCTCTCCCACCCTGTGACCCTGTTACTTTTCCATCAGGAGTTGGAGTTGAAGTTTTCTCTCCTTGAATGGACTTGTGACTATTTTGGCCAATGGAGTCTGATGCGTGTGATGCTGTGTGACTTCGGCGTCATAAGAGGCAATGCAGGTGTCATCTTAGTGGCTTGGCCACTTGTCTTTAGAGCCTTGAGCCACTGCATAAGAAGTCTGACTACTTTGAGGTTGCCATGCTGTGAGGTAGCAAGTCACCTGCAAAGGCCATCTGTAAGCCCTGCAGTTGGCACCTCTTATCTTCAAATGATCCTAATCCAAGCATCAGCAATGCTGATGTGAGTGAAATGTGAGTGAAAATGTGAGTGGAACCACCTCTGCACTTCAGACACACCTGTCCATCAACTGGTTCCCTCCAAGGAAGCCTGCTCAGCAACACAGGGAGCGAAGTCCTCATCCACCTGCATTCTGCTTATGTTTCTAAGTCGTACACTCTGTGATTGTAGTACAGTGGTTGCTATTTTAAGCCTTTAAATTTCGGGATCTGTGTTAGTTGGGGGAGACTAGAGAAACAAATTCATAAACACTCATGTGTAAGAAAGAGTTTTTATCTATGTGGCAGTCACCTAATCTGGTGTCAATTTGAGGATTAAGAGTGTAGGGGTGGAGTCTA
>PVJH01046353.1:0-11891 GCA_004026705.1 Nesogale talazaci | reverse complement strand
GTTTCCAGGACTAATATCTATGTCTGGAAGGAGAAAGGCTAGCACACATAACTCTGTCCAAATGCTGGATAACTGGGAAAAAGCCCTATTGCTGCCACAAACAAAAACTGAACTATTAAGGGCACATAAGGAGCCCGTATCATTAACAACACTAGAACAAGAAACAAATCCCGCCACTTCTAGAAAATCTCACAAGTATTGTTCAGGACTCTTCCTCTTCTTCCCTTCTTGTATTTTTCCCTGTGGTTGTGGGATGTTGGCCCCTCCCCCAGCCCGTTCTCTGCCATGCTCACTTCTAGAGAGGGAGCCCATCAGACTCTGGTTGCTTCCAGCTCTGTAGCTCTCTCTTTTCTTGCATCCACTCTGTCTTACAGGGTGTTTTGTGGTAGGAACTGCTTGCCCACTCGGGTTTCTGTGAAGACTAGACCAGTACTCTCCCCCCCCAACCCCGGGTAGATTAGTGCCCTTTTCCCTCTGCTATCTTTTCCTTTTTGAACTCCCTTTTATCTCCCTATCCCCTCTACCCCCTCATCTTTATCCCCTTACTGTGTTGCATCCAATGTGTACCTCCCTGGGTTTGGTCCTCCCTCCTTCCCTTACCCTACTTCTTGGACCAATTGTTATGGTACAGAAGTTTTCCCTTTTATACTCACCATACTGTTTCTACTTACCTCAGGGGGCTCATGCAGTATTTCTCCTTTTGTGATTGACTAACTTCGCTTAGCATAATATCCTCCAGTTCTTCCCATGCAGAGATGTGTTTCATGTGTTCATCCGAGCTTTTGAATTTTCTGATGGCCATTGCCCAATCTTGAACCCTCATGATCACATTGGTTGGTATGTTTCTTCCATGTGGGGTTGTGACCTCACTGTTGGATGGCCACTTGTTTAACTTCAAGCCATTAAGACCCCAGACACTATATTTTATAATAGCTGGGCATCATCATCTCTCTTCATCACATCTACTCATGCATCCATTTTGTTCTGTGATGCTCACCCCCAACCCCTACAAAATTGCTTAAGATAAGGCCAAATATTATAATGATATGTGCAAAGACTGAGAATTGGAAAACCAAAGAAAAACACAATTGACATATCTGCAACTGAAAAAATTCAAGAAAAAAATAGTTGTAATCTTGAAAGATTCTATGGGAAAAATAATGAATGGTGCAGGATAGCATCAAAGAATTATGGAACTAACACACAGAGTCACTGTATTAAAAAATAGTCAACATTATACAATATCAGGAGTAGCATATGAGCAACATCCAATAGTGCTGAAGTAAAAAGTAATATGTCACTAGAAATAGTAACCTAAACAAGGGTCCAGCAATCAAGAGAATACCAATTGAAACGTTTCAGCAATTTGATGAAGCTCTGAAATCATTCACTTACTTGTACCAATAAATTTGGAAGACAGCTAGTTGGCCAACTGTGTGGAAGAGATCAATATTTATGCTCATTCCAAAGCACGATGCTGTAACAGAATCTCAAACTATAGAAAATAATATTGATATTGAATACAGGTAAAATTTTGCTGAAGATTATGTTTGTAGTGGTATATTGACAAAGAATTGCCAGAAGTTTAGGCCAGAGTATATGTACCAAGGGATATGATTGCTAATGTCAGATCTTGGTTCAAAGCAGAAAAGTCCAGAATCATGTTTGCTTGCGCTTTATTGACTATGAAGATGCATTCAAATGTGTTGACAATAATATACTATGGCTAACTTTTAAAAGAATAGAAGTTCCAGAACACTTCATTGTACTCATGAGGAAATTGTTCATGGATCCAAGGAGCACTACATAATTTAGAATTAGGAAAGGTGTGCTTCAGGATTGTATCCTATCACTATACCTGTTCAATTTGTATGGTGAGCAAATCATAAGAGAATCTGGGTTATATAAAGAAGATGTGGCATCAGGATTTGAGGAAGGTTGATTAAAAGTATGCAATATGTAGCTGACACAACCTTGCTTATTGAAAGTGAGGAGGACTCGAAGCACTTGCTGATGAAAATCAAGTATTGCAGACAGCAGGGTGGGAGGGCAACAGTCAAAAACATGGGAGCTTAGCAAAGCAGACCCAATATATCTGAAAATCAACCTATGCAAGGTGGACAGAAACCACAAGCCTCAAGTTCAAGTGATCTACGCACGAGCAGTGAGGTGAAACAGGTCTTGAAAGAGCCTCAAGCTCTAGCGACATGATCCATGAGTTGGCTTGGCCCACAGGTAGTGTAGCACACAGGTTGAGGTAAAGAACTAGCTAAAGCGGAAGCACATTGGTACAATCCCCAGGGAGCAAGAAAGAGATGGGATTCTGGCTGTATATCTTCATGTCAGTTGTCCTCCAATCATGCTTCAATCTTATCAGACTCTGGCCACATGTGCCCAATAGTCTAGTTGGCACAATAAACTTAACTATCACGTCCTGGGTTTTGTCTTACTTGGACCTACCCTTAATGTTCATGGAAGCAGTAGTCAAGAGATCAATTTTCACATTTCATTAAGTAAATATGCTGCACAAGTCCTTCTTAGACTATTGGAAAGCAAGCATGTTACTTTGAGGACTAAATTGTTCCTGTGACAAGCAATGGTATTTTCCATTAACTCCTATACATGTGAAATTTGGATATTGAATAAGAAAGACTGTATAAGGATCAATATATTTGAATCGTAGTAGTAGTGAAGAATATTGAAAACTCCATTGTGTCAAGCACATTTGTACAAATGCTGCCACCATACTTTTATAGTATTTTCTTTCTACTTGAGCCCCTGTTACCAGCTCCTCATTTTCCCCCTTCCTCCTCCACCTTCCCTCCTCCTGAAGACTTGGTAAGTTGTAGATTGTTATTTTCATATCTTAAATCATCCTCTGTCACCCTTCACTTACTTTTCTGTTGTTTGTATCTCTCAGAGAGGGCTATATGTTGATACTTGTAATCAGTTCCTCCTTTGGGTTTATGTATCTTGGATCTCTGTGTTGCAGGCTCTTATCTGTAGCAGTGTGCCTGTTCTGGTCTAAACCAATTTGTAAGATAGAATTGAGGTCATGATAGTTGGTGGGGAGAAGTATTATGAACTAGAGGAAAGTTGTATATTTTATCAGTGCTATAGTGCACCCTGGCTGGCTCATCTCTTCCTGGTGACCCTTTTGTAAGGGGATGTTCAACTGTTTACAGATGGGCTTTGGGGCTCCACTCCACACCCCCCACCCCCATTCACATTGGTATGATTTTGTTCTGGGTCTTAGATGCCTGATATCTTTTGATAACCAGGCACAATCTGATTTCTTCACCACATTTGCTTATGCCCCCATTTTGCCTTCAATGATCTTGTTGGGAAGGTGAGCACCACAAAATACCAGATTATTAGAACAGAGTGTTCTTGTGCTGAGGGAGTACTGGAGTTGAGGCCTAATGTCCATCTGCTACCTTAATTCTGAACATATAGCTATACGTAACATAGATCGATTTCCCTATCATTATATAAAAATGTATTTACATATGTATATGCCCACATTTAGACCTCTATAAATGTCCTTTGCCTCCTGGTTTTTTCCTGTTTCATTCCCACTCCCCACCCCTATTTCCTTTTACTTTTCTTTTGTCCCACCATCATGTTCTGCCTTGGTTTAGGTTTGGAAATTCCTTGCTGTTACTTTGCCTTTGGTTAAGCCTCACTAGGCATCCTAGGCCCCTTTCTCCAGTGATTTTGCTTCACTTGTTCTTCCAAAACCAAACAAAACAACAAAGATAAAACCAACAAAACAACAACAAAAACAAAATTAAAATAACAACAAAAAGAAAGTCAATGACAAAAAAAGAAAAGCCTATAAATAGTACCAAGTCTTTTTTTTGGGACTGTTAGGAGTGTTTTCCAGTCGAGTCTGATGGGGTGCCACACTGTCCACAAAATCTATTTTTGGTACTCCCAGGGATTTTATTGCTTTGCTCCACTAGCTGCTCCCTTCATGAAGGGAGCATCCCATTGATGCCCTTCATGTTTCACCCCAGTGTGATGGGGTCATATTGGGCACAATTTCCGCACTGTGTATCCAGTGTTGTCCCCCAGAGGGTATTGTTTATATGTCCAGAGGAAATACAGAGAGAAAACAAGCTCCAACCTGGTGTGCCAAGACATGAACACAACAGACTGGCATGTGCCAGGAAACTAATATAGAGGTCTGTGGGGTCAACACCAATCCAAACTATATGACCCCCCCAGCTCAGAAGAATGTACTTCAGAGGACAACACTGAATCCACAGCTTGGGGAGAGGGGCATGTCTGATGAGAGCACACAGGAGGGATGAAAAGGGATGGAAAGTGAAGGTAACACATCCTCGCCACCATGCCTTGGAGATGATATTGCTGCGCACAGCAGACAATACACAGAGAGAACCATAAGTCCAGGCCCACCACAAGATATGATGTCCCTCATTGAACAATAATGCTACCTGGGGGTGGTTTAGGGGCCACTGGAGATATTATCTTAGCATAGATAGCATTGTACTTCAAGTTGCAGTTTTGAGGAGAGCCTAGGGAAGTAGGAAAGAATCTTGGTGGCAGAGTGGTTAAGTGCTGGACTACTAATCAAAGTGTCCATGTTTGAATTCACTTTCTCCTCCATGGAAGGAAATAGATGGCAGTCTTCTGCAATAAAGATTACAGCCTTGGGAAGCCTATGGGACTAGTCTACTCTGACTTGTAAGGTCATAATGAGTTGGAATCAACTTGGTGGCAATGGGCAAAGGAAGTCAGGGCAGTTCTAGATTGGATGTAGAGAGCAGGAAAAATCTCTGAATTATATAGTGCTAAAAATTACTTATAGAGAGGATAGATACGTTTAAGGGATAAAACTGTAGCTGGTAAGGAAGTAGCCATCACTTAATGAATGTGAGGATGTCTTATTTTGTGGACAGTATAATATCCTTGCTTCTTTAACATTTTTCTCAAAGTGACTTGTCTGATATTACTGTTCTATGACCCTGTGTGTAGCCACCAGGAGAACAAAATAGCCTAACTGTGAGCACCATTTTTAATAGTACTGAAGTCTCTTGTGAAATCACACCAGCTTCCAGACATCAGGGACTGACTACTTGATGGACTATGTATGTGTTTTCTTTCTCTCTTTATAACTAAGAAAGAGAATATTGCTTCTGTGTAGGTGAAGCTTTTACAGAAAAGCATATAGTGAAATAGGCCTATAGTAAAATAAACCGTTTAGGAGGTTCAGAAGAATCCACTTAAGCACACACTTAAGTTTTCTCTCCTTGTCTCTCTTATTTGCATTATAACCATAATGTTGATTAACTGTGTTCCTGATAGAAAGGAAAGAAGATTTTCTAGCTGTGCATACGATGCTCTCAAGGGATCCTAGAGTCAAAGATGTTTCACCCATGCATACTTCTTTTTCTCTTGATCACTGCTGTTGTTTGAAGTTCATAACTAGGAAGGTAGGATTCTTTATATTTGAAATGAAGGTCCTATCAGAAATCAATATCCCTGAGCTCTTTTGGTCTTGCTGAGTTCAACAGTTGTCCTTTGCTGGAGGTGAGAAGAAACTCTTCTGTTTTAATGATGTTTCAAGGACCCAGATTGTTGTGTGTCTCTGTTGAAATGGCAAAGCAATTCTTGCTTGGTTAGGGTGAGAATTTATGTAGTCTGCAGACTAAAATATATTGGTGGTATATTTTTGGAGTGCACTGGATCATCAGTCCATTGTGTAAAAACCCTGAGTTTCTTATTCATTCAGTCATTTATTCTTCCAACAATATTTACTGAACATTTCCTACAGGAAGTCACTGTCTTAGCTTGTGAATTAATATCATTGAATACAATAGTCTTTTATGAAACAAAATTCCTCACAACTGAACCAATCAACAGGAAATATGATAATCAGATGTACATTTGAGGTTAATAAGGATTTTTTCTTGCTTGAATCAATAATCATTGCTAATGGAAGCAGCAGTAAGGAAATTAAGTAATACACTGACTGCATTGGGTAAATCTGCCACAAAAATATTTCTAAAGTCTTGAAGAGTGAGAATGTTATTTTGAGCATTAAGGTGCACCTGACCCAAGCTATGGTATCTTCGAACTCCTCATGTACACGTGATCATTGGAGAGTGAATAAGAAATACTAAAGGAGACTTGATGCATTTGAATTATGGTGCTCCTGAAGCATATTGAAAGTTCTGCCACAAGAACAAACAAATTTGTCATGGAAGTACAGTTAGAATTTTTCTTATAAGGGAGGATGATGAGAATTTATCTCACATATTTTGGCTATGTTATCAGGAGAGACTAGTACCTTGAAAAGGAAATCATGTTTGGGAAAGCAGAAGGGCAGGGAACAAGGTTAAGAGATTACAGGAGATGATGGACTGGCATAGTGCCTGCAACAATGGACTCCAACATAGCAACGGTTTTGAAGATGACCCAGGAGCGAGCAGTGTTTCATTCTGTGACATGCAGTGTCACTATGAGTCAGAACAGAGTTGATAACAAATCAGTTATCAAACATCTATGGAGAGACAGACTGTGGGAGTTGCATAATCTGGTGTCAATTAATGAAGGGATGGAGTCTAGCTTATCAATCAGATTGCAGCTCGATGACCTCATTTGAAGGCTTGAAGGAGATAAAAATCATAGCGCACCAGAGGCCAGATATATTTACCTCTGGTAAGGCATTCCTGCTGACCAGACACATGGAGATATGCCAGTATCCTGGAGCTTGAGGAGCCACATTGAGACCCCTGCCAGTTTTGAGATGCTTCCACTGCCACTGGATCCACAAGATTTCCCACCCATGGGTCTGTGATCTTCCCACATTTGAAGTCATTGCATGTGTTGCTTGAGTCTCAAGAGGAATTCATGAGAGAATATTGGACTTGTGGACTAATATTGGATTCATGACCTTGATCTGGACTGGATTGAGATGTGTTATTGAGGCATAATTGCTTCTTGATATAAAGCTCTCTCTTGCACACATATGAGTGTCTCTGGATTTGTTTCTCAAGTCTATCTGGATTGACATCTAGACAATAAACAAATCAGTAAATAATGTAATAAGTGTTAAAAGTTAAATTTGATGCTTAGGGTTGTCCTCTCAAAGAAGTTCATTTTAAGGTAACACTTGAGGTTGGGAAAAATCAATCATGCATAGAACTTTCTGCTTTTCCTTGCAGATTATCTATCTGCATAGATTTAACAAGTCTGATGCTATTATTTTTGCTTTATTTACAGATAATTTCTTCGATTGTGTGTCAATCTTCACTGAATTCCATTCTGTTCTGCTACATTTACACATTTATTAATATAAGTTACTGTTAGAGTTTTATTCAGTGTATCACAAAATAGATACACTTTTTAAGTTGAAACGTCAGAATACTTAACCTGTCTCATTTTTGGAGTTCAGTATGTTTTCTATGGTGTTAGGCCAGTTTTATTTTTATCAGAGTTTCTGACAGTGAGAACTACCAGTTTCTTTTTGTAGGTTTGATATATAGGTTACATTTCAACAGCTTATCTACTATTTATATAGATCAATACTGCTAGGGAAAACATGAAGCCATGGTTTCTGGTGAGTGTAAATCTTTGTGTTATTTCCAATGTCTTGTTGACAGATTTAGGAGCCATCTTTTAAATGAGGACACAGAGAGAGGGAAAGCAGCAGGGAGAGAGACAGAGACACACACAGAGATCCTTCCTTTTCCAAGGTACCTATTCGGAGTCATTTTTGTTCTCTGTTTCCTATTTGCAGTCCCTATCAGTGAGCTCTCTTGCTGTAGTGGCTTTCCTTTACTGTGATCAGCAAGGTTGGCTGTTGGAAACCACCAGGTGGCCCATAGGTGAAAGGTGGGCCTTTTTCACCAGTCTCAGAAGTCAAGAAGGGCAGTTCTCCCTGGTCCTATAGGGTTGCTAAGAGTGGGTAAGGACTGGAGCACAGGGAGGTTTTTTTTTTTTTTAATTAAAAATAATTTTATTGGGGGATCGTACATCATTTTTCACAATACATAAATAAACAAACTGTGCCAAGCACCTTCACATGTCCATTGCCATTATCATTTGCCAAACATCCGTCTTTCCCCTTGAGCCCCTGACAGCGGCTTTTCATCCTTTCCGCTCTTCCCCTGCTCTCCCCTCCCCTCCAACTCTCATTACTTTATACATTGTTATTGCTCTGTCATATCGTACACTGCCCGACCTCTCCCCCACCCCACTCCTTTGACGCCCGTCCTTCAATAAGAGCTTATGCCGTTGGTCCGTTTCTTTACGCCCCTTCTCTCCACCCTCCCAGCAAGCGCAGGGAGCTTTGAATGATAGAGAGCATTCTTCCTTTTCCTTGGGCTCCAAATCTTGATGCCCCTCAGTATTCTCCTTTCGTCTCATGTTATAGTCCAAGCAAGTATTGAATTTTATTCCTCCATCTATTTTGCCTTTTTCCCTATTGTGATGTTTTTATTTGTTTGCTTCGTGATAGCTGAAGTAACTCTTTCTCTAGGTCTGTGCTTTCCAATAGGGTCCCCACCAGCATGGCTTGGCTAGTTGCGCTATCAAAATTAAAATAAAAGTTGGACGACTCAGGTGCGGTAGGACTTAAAAACACAAGTAGCAAGTATTGATCATATTGGGCAGTATTGACACAGAATAGCCGTGTCACTGCAGCCAGTTTTCTTGGACAGTGCTGTCCCCAAACTCTTAAAGAGCTTTTCTCTTTTCAAAAATTGCTGAGCTTTCAAGCAAAGCCAGCTGCACCTGACAGGTTATTTTTTGTTTTCAAAGTAATCATTAGGGATGATCTAGGTATCTTGTTCTTCTAATGGAAAATACACAATGAATTTCTCATTAGCTCCTGAACTGAATTTGAACTACTGAGACTTATCGTCATAATGTTCAAAGATATTATCCAATTTCCCATTCATTCTACTAGGGATTTAATGATAATACTTATTTCTGGAAAAGGAAACAGTGAGACATTAGCACGTGCTCTTGAAAAAAAAAGGCATTAAAAAATAAATTGTGGCAGTGGTCACACATTGCGCTTCCAACTGCGAGGTCAGCAGTTCAAACCACCCGACAAAGAGTAAGAGAAAAACGAGGTTTTCTATTCTCGTCAAGAGTTAGTCTAGGAAACCTGCAGAGGCAACTTTATTCTGTCCTATAGAATCAATATCAGCCAGAATTGACTCGCTGGCAGGGAGGGTTTTTTTTTTTAAAGTAATAAAGCACTTAGAGGTATACCATTTATTTCATTAATTCTAATAATGGGGGGTTAAAATTTTTTTAAAGCTAATTAGGTAGACTTTCAAACATATGTATTGAAAGGTATTAATCACAAAATAATACTTGGGAAAATGGCAATACTCAGCTACTCAGAAATACTTAAATTAATTAGACACATCTATACTAGTGAGTTTCATTTCCTACATGAATTATTGGACTTTTCCACCTATATTCATAATTCTATTCTTTATGCTTTCATGGTATCAGATAACATTTATCATAGTATATTGACAATTCATAGTTTATGTATTTATCTCTCCCACTCTCACAAAATATAACATTCTTAAAAGCTGGAAGAGTAGCTTATAATTTTTTAAAATTTTACTCTTTTTTTTCACTATGTAGCAAAGTACCCTTCTCTTTCTTGATACTCAATATTATTCTTTGGGTAAATGAATGTTCCCATAGAAATGTAATTGTAATAATTAATTCCCTCTCCTGAGAAGTCCACTGAACATTGTGAGATGTTCTTTTTTTTTTTTTTTATGATAGGGGAAGCTACATGGGAAACAAGGAGATAACCATAGGAATGGACTGGAGGAATGTCAAAAGTTTAATTTCGTATTATTGTTAATGTTAATCCTCTTCAGGCTGTGCAAACTTTGCTCAGTTAAGCAAATACTCCGGAAGACAAAGATTTTATATTTGCTGGGAAATGCACAGTTGCCAGTGCTTGTGTGTTTTCAGCGTCCTTAGGAGCCTTAGCAGATAACTAACAGATTTGCATTTCCTTCTACCTAGAATGAAAGGTCTCTAGGCCCCACTGAGCAATGACATTAAATAAGTACTTAGAGTACAAGCACAGAGTTAGTCTAAGGGATTTGAGTTGATCTTTGGCCTTGAAGTAGATCACTCAGAGATACTGTAGCCCCGTAAAGAGAGTAGAATTAAAATTACATTTATAATTATATTTGCACTCACTCCATATGCTCTGTTAACATAAGGTTTTAAAAATCATGACTTTTATATATCAGGCAGGTCAGGTAATTTTGAAGCACATATTTAATTCACTGTGAAGCAAACTCACGTTACGGGGGTAGGGAAAGTGCAATAGCCAATGGTATATTAAACATTTTGCTATTTCTGCATTAAGAGAAAAAAAATTCATGAAAGGCTTTCACCATCAAGCCAGCCAATTTTAAAGCATTATATTTAGGAATATTTTTGGAAGCTCCATAAATAAATAATGATGGAAAGTTGATAACTCTAAATCTCTTCTCCACATATTTATTTATGCGAACTTATACTTTCAAGAATTTACATATGACTTTATAAGGAGGAAGCACTCCGCAGGACTTTTTCTTATCAATCTTTGTCAGAGGACCCTGACGTTAGCCAAATTTATGAATTTTGTTTTACATATGGTGAGACGGAAGCAGGGAGATGGTGGTTTCCTAAAAGCGACAAATCAAGTTGCTGAAAAATCCAGTGGAGGAAGTCATGGATTTCCACTTGAAAGAGCCCATTTGAATATCAGCATGATTAGAAGCCAGGAGTGCTATCAAGAAAAAGGTTGCCTGCAAGGCAGCAGATGCTGCTGGCCAGAATGGAAAGGAAGGACCCATAGTGGACCCTTGGATGGATTCCTGGTGGTCCTGCCCTGGGACCTATCGGACGAGGATCCACCCTGCCTTACAGGCTCCCTAGTTCTCAGCATTGACCCAAAGACAGTGAGCCCCAGAACATCCCTCCTGAGAAACAGACCAATTTCTTAATGTTCATTCGTTTTGAATGACCGCTTCCGAATGGAACTTGCCATTTTATTAATCTCAATTAGGTTTTAAGTGCTTAATAAGTGTAAATCTATATCTATATATCTATACATCTATATAGTTATAAAATGTCAGTATTTTTATTTCTTATTATACATTACACAGCCTTGAGGTGTGAAGACCATTCAGTTTTGTTCAGAATAGCCTTCACTCTGGCAGGCGAGTGAAACTCCAGATGGATTCTGAAGAGATTCGTTCAGGAGTGCGCCCTCACCCCGGAGACAGCAGGGCCAGAAAGCCACGGAGTGGGGCCCCAGAGACCTTGTTTCACTTACACAGGAACATGAAGAACAGGAAGCTCCTGAGGTTCCCAGCCAATGGAACACACGGCCTGGTGAGTCACATAGCTGCAGAAGTTGTCTGTGTGGGAAAAAAACAGCAAAACACAAAGCCACAAAGAACTGCCCCAGAATTTGTCTTCAGGAAGTTTTGTAATTGTGCTCATTGGAACATGTTTCTCCAAGACTTGGTGATTTTCTGAGGGAGACCCCAGGGCTCTTCAGAGAATTCTTAGAGCAATTCAGATTTTTTAGTGAATTTCTGTTGTATAGTCTTGGTCCACTTTAGAAAATAATACAGTATATTTTGCCTCTAAGTACATTTGATTTTCATTACATTTTCTCAACCTGAATTCTAGAATTAGGTGACAATTTACCTCAGCAAGAGTCCCTCTATTTCCTCTTCTACATTGCTTCTGTACAAAGTGGGAACATCGCTTTGCTGACAAAGTAATTTCTAATACTTGTCTAAGCTCTGCTCACTGACGCAGCCAGGTTATTGTTCTTTCTCTAAAAGTCTCTCCAAATGTTGCTCTCAGTATTAAATTAT
>PVJH01046352.1:0-11853 GCA_004026705.1 Nesogale talazaci | reverse complement strand
ATGCCACACAAATGAATATTTGCAAGGCGTCTATCATTTCGGAGCCTTTTATAGAAACATTTTTATTAACCATGACCCTGGAACAGGGAAACAGCCTCGGACGTGGGAGAGGGTTTGCTTCGCTTACTTCGCCTCCCGCCCCCGCAGTGTGGTGGCAGCTGAAAGAGACCCCATCTATGCTGGATGAATGATGACTATGGCACAGGCCCTGGGATCCCAGCTCCACGGCTCCCATGGTTCTGTCTAGCCCCCACACCGGCAGCGCCATCCTGTCCTGTAACTTGCAGTAAACCACTAGAGCTGTCTTCTCTCCCATGAGAGCATCCATCTTCCCATCCCCTTCAACCACTCCCTTCCCCCCACCGCTCACCGTCGGGGAGTGAGGGGGCAGATGAGAATGGGGGGCGAGGAACGCAGCTGCCATGGCTGGACAGACCCCATTGAAGTCCTGGTAGGGACACACCCCAGTGCTGCAGTTGGGGGCAGCTCTGGGCACCCCTGAGACTCTGGCTCTTGGTGTAAAGTGGACCGAGGAAGAAATCAGCCTCCCACTCCACCCCAGGCAATGCAGAGCCTGCAAGGGGGTGCCCCGGAAGCACTCAGGTGGCATGCAAACCCTGCAGGGGCCATCTGCTCAGAGGGTGCAGCTGCCATTTCTAAATGCCAAAGGGGAGCGCGTTGATTTTGACACACTCAGCCACTCAGCAAATCTGCTGAAGACCCACGGTGGACCAGACCAACACAGGAGCCTCCATTAGCCCTGAGTCCCAGGCTCCAGGAAATGTGAGCCCTACCTTCAGGGGTACCCAGACCCCTGCGGGGGCTGCGGGGATGGGCAGGAGGCAGGTTAGTGTGAGAAGCAGGAAGCCTGCCGGATGTGAGACTCAGAGAGTGATGATTGCTGAAGATTACATTGTGACAGGACCCTGCCCCCCACCCCCACCCAATGCCCCGTGAAGGGAAGCTTGGTTGGGTGTTGCCTGGTGTCCCTCGGAGTTGAGTTCGAGGCATAACATCCCATGTGACAGAGTCTAAGTATCCTTCAGGTTTCCCAGGCTGTAACCCTCACTGGTTGGTCTTTCTTCCTCGCAGCTTCTGGGTGGGTCTGACCCGTTGATGTTTAATTAGCAGCTGAGTGTTGAACTGTTGCCCGCCCCACCCCCTTGTCCCCCCAGCGTTTCTTCCATGATGGGTAGCCCAAGACAATTCGGGATGGAGGAAGATGAGTGTGTGCAATCTCACACACGACAGACAACAGTGGGGGAAATGGACTCAGAGCGGTTCTGGTCACTCACTGACCCAGCCTGCATGGCACAGTGGCCATCTGAGCCCGGAGCCATCTGATTGTCCCTGAGGACCTCTTGATGGGCATCCACCAGCCCAAGCCCAAGACGCTGAAGATGATGAAGGCAACAGGATCAGAGTGTGTGGGTCCACGCCAATCTGTGCAGAACAACACCCGTGCGCTCCTTGGAGGAGGCCAGGCTGGAAAGACACTGCCAGGCTCACTTCCGCTTCCTCACGTGGAGAGACCAGCTGGGAGGAGGAGGAGAAGTCATGCATGGGGCAGCAGAGAGGCTGGCAAGGCAGGCAAGACGCCCCACAGAAAGACGCAAAACCCACCGTGGACTCACAGCCTACCAAGGACCATGAAGATGGTGCCAGACGAGGCACGGCACTACGTGAGTTCCTCCAGAGCCGGCTAGATAGCACCTGGCAGCAACAGGAGGGAGACCACAGGGAATTCCAGAACTTAACCTAGAGGGAAACATCCTTCTCAATGCCATTCCAACCAGGAAGCCATCATGGGCATGGCCCTGCCCATGTCTCCACACTGTCCTGCAGGCTCTCCCAGGGCGCCCCTCCCAACCCGCTCTGCTCCCTGGAAGACTCCCTGCTTCTTTGCCGTAGGAGCTGAAAGAATGAATCCCTACATGAGCACCTTAGCAAACTCCTGCCTGGACCAAGGACAGATTCCCCCTGTGCTATGGCATGCCTGTCGCCATGATGCTGGAAGCTATACTGCAGGTATTTCAAACAGCAGCAGGGTCACCCAGGTGCACAGGTTCCGGCAGCGCTGTCCGACGAAGAGGGTCCCCAAAGAAAGGTCTGAAGAGCTGCTTCAGATCATCGTTCCGGTTGGCAGGTACCCTGAGTTGTTCTCAGCTCACAGCGACCCCACCCCCACCCCATATAGCACAACCAGTCAGCCTGCCCCACCCAGCCCCATCCTCACAAGTGCCCATCCTCTTCTTTGAGCCCATGCATGGCTGCAGTTGCCAAGTCAACCCATCTCGTCCAAGGCCTCGCTGTTCTGCACTGCCCCTCTACTTCACTGAGCAATCTACCCTGGTCTCCCCTGATGACACGTCCAAAGGATGTGAGACCCAGCCTCGTCTCGCCCTGGCCATACTTCTCCAACATAGATGGGTTTGTTCCTGCAGAAGGGGGTCCTTCTAATCTTCTTTAACAAGGTCCTTATTCAAATCTATCATCTAGCCGGCAAACAAGCACCCTCTGCACCACAACGGAGTATTGTTCTGTGCAGTGCTGGGAGAGGTGCCCCCACTGGAAGAGGAGCCCCCTAGATCGGAGGCACTCAACATTTCCAGCTGCCAGGACAGTGGACTGAACCAATGTGAAGGAGGTCCAGGGTCGGACAGAGTTCCTGTCTATTGTGTGTGGGGATCAGAGAGCCAGAGCTGGTTCAATGACCTTGACAATGTGACTCCCAGGGGTGGGACCAAGTGAGTGCCTTGACCCACAGTGATTATGTGTGTGTGAGTCTGAGTGGGTGTGACTCCCAGTGGGTGTGGGACTCTGAGTGGGTGTGACTCCCAGTTGGTGTGTGCATTTGACTCTGACTGGGTATGACTCCCAGTGGATGTGACCCTTAGTCCCACCAAGCATGGACCCTGCTCTCAGGTAGCCACAGAAGGACTCAGGACAATTATCAAACAGAATCTCCTGTGTCATGAAGTAGCTACTTTACCGAGGACCTACTATGTGCCAAGGATCCTTGTCCCTGTTGACCTCACCATGGCTCCCATGTGGGTGGCCTCAGCACAAGTGGTACTCAGTCCTGTGCCGTCTTTGGGGCCATCGGGAATAGGACAATGTCCTGTGTGACCACCCATCTCTCTTCCTGGTCTTAGGCATCAGCCGCATGAAACCTGTCCACTGCAGGGACCCTGCTGGTCTTTGAAACCCCAGTGGCCCAGCCTTCAGCATCCTGGCAGCACCCCGGCTACCAGAGACCGACCACTGACTGCCCGATGAGGGAGCCTTTCCAGTGCTTTAGGTACCGCTTTCCGACCGTGCCCCTGGCAGGCAGAGGAGGAAATGGACAAGCCAGCCCCTCTGACAGGAGGAAGCACCAGTGCCCAAGAGGTCTCTGGTGAAGAGAGGTAGTGTGTGTGTGGGGTGGGGGTGGGGACAGGAGGACAGGGAGGGCGGTTCCTGTTGGGGTCAGAGCTGGGCAGTTGCCCTGACAAGGTGCTGCCTTCCTGCGTTGTCTGGTGAGGGAGTCCACTGCGATCTCACTGCTATGTGTAGCAAAGTGAGAGGCTCCCCAGCTTCACAAAGCCCAGAATAATTTTATACTCACTGTCCTAGTTAATTTTTTTAAAGGGAAAAAAAAAAACAATGAAATCAGGGCAGCGTGTTCCCTGGCCTCCTTCCCACTGTTTCCAGGGCCAGGAGAGTTGTGCACGGCGGGCACGGACATGGGCTGGCTTTCTGGAACCTTCCTTCTCCTGAGGACTCCATGGTCCCGCGGGGAGAGGATAGGAGAGGCCCCACTGTGAGAGTTGCAGCTGGACCACGGGTCCCAGGGAAGAGAGCGGAGAAGGCCAGTCTCAGGGTGTGGGGAGGGGGTCAGGGCCCCTGCCTGGCTCCGACACAGAAGGGGGTCTCTGCTCAAGACCCTTCTGACTCTGAGCCTCCAGTTTCACGCCTGAGAGAAGAGGCAGCTGGCCTCGGTTTCCATGGAAATAGCTCCCAGTGGGGTGAGCCTTGTCCTGGTCCCATCAAGGTGAAGATGACCTGACAGAGCCAGGCCAGGGGAGGAGCCCAGATGGGAACTGGGGCTGAAGGAAAGGAGACAGAGGGATTTGAGGGCCCTTGGGAAAGGGATTCATTCGACTCTTGGAGTCTGGACGGAAGGGATTAGGCACTTAGCGTGGAATCCACAGGGAGGGACATCTGACTTCAGAGAGTATGCGGGAGGGAGTGCCAGAGACTGAACTTGGAGTGACTGAGCAAGATCCCTCCCGGGAGCCTTCCCCATGGTGTGTGTGTGTGTGTGTGTCTGTCTGTCTGTCTGAGAAAAGTCTGCAGATACTGTTAGGTGTCTGGGGTCAGCTCTGGCTCACAGCAGCCCCACGCAGGACAGATGGGAGCCCTGCCTGGCCCTGCACCAGACTCAGAGCGATTATCCCTGAGTCCTCATGAAGTCCATCTCCTTAAAGGTCTTCCTCGTTTTCGGCAATTCTCTAACAAGCCCGATTTCCTCCAAGCACCGGGTGCTCCTGGGGGCAGGAGGAGGGTGTGTATTCCGGCTGGACTTCTCCCAAGAGGGAGTCGTGACGTCGACCCTCTGGGCAGTCCACGGTCCCACAAACACTCTTCGCCCCCAGCAGCCACAGGTCTCCCCTCGTTGGCCACCGTCCTTAGTGGGTGCCCGGCGTTCACATGCAAATGAGATGACGCAGAAGACGACGAGGGCTCAAGGCACGTGCGCCCCAGTCTGAGGAGGTGTTTAGGGTATACCTTAGGCGTCAAAGTGACATCTTTGCTCTTCGATGTTTTAAGGAGGTGTTAGGGGCAGTGGGTTTGACCAAGTTGATAGGTCCACGGTTTAGGTACTTCTGGACAACTGCTTCTGTGGCCCTGATGATTGGTCCAGCTGTGAACGTCTTTGTTTTTATGTGGAAATATAGGCGTCTTGATGGCAAAGTGGGCTATGCAGTAGGCAAGGTCAGCAGTTTGAAACCACCAGTAACTCCTTGGGAGAAAGGGAAGGTTTCCCACTCTCGTAAGGAACGACAGTCTCAGAACCCCACGGGGGTAGCTCTGTCCCATCCAGTGGGGCCACTGTGGGTCGGAACCAGCTTGATGGCAGTGTTTTTTGAGATTGCAGTGTAATTCATACCGCAGGCTTCTGTCTCTGATCTTCATCAGCAATGCATTCTGGTCCCTTCTCCTCTTTTCCTGAAACTCTGTTCACCATGTAGGAAGATGGCCATCGCCTAACTCACCCACACATGGCATAGCCCCCTGAGATGGCTGTCCACCAGAGACAGGCTGGCACACAGGCCTTCCGGGTCTCTACCCATTATGTGTCCACAGTTGACACACCATCCCCCAGACTCTCCAGGCCAGACCCCACAGACTGGGCATCAGGGCCTGACAGCACACGTGGCTGGTTTCATCTGGAAGAGCCATTGTTCATGATGTGTGTGCTCCATGCAACTCACGAATCAGGGCCGCTGGAGTCCCTCCGTGCACAACCTGGGCAGCTGTACATCATGGGACAGCCTCATAGCTTCGTGTCAATGCCATTTCCTCGAGGAAGTACCCGGGCATCCATCTCACCTCCCTTGCGGTTGGGTCCTCCTCATGATGGCTCCTAGGCACACGTCCTCCCCAAGACTCAGACCCTTTGACCAGTTGTTTGCCATCCATCCCCTGGTTACCAGTTGATTATCCTATCTTGGCACTCCTCTGAAGAGTGGTAGCCAGGTGGGCACAACCCATGTCCTCTGGACAGAGGAAACATTTGGAAATCTTGAGACTGAGCTGGCAGGACAGTAAGAGCTGGGGAAGACCATATTTTTTTGGACCCTAAGACGCACCCAGTCTTTAGAGCAGGAAAACAAGAGAACAGTATTCTGAACCCAATATTTACTAAAATAAAGCAAAGTATGGTAATATTTAACAGCATAAACTCAACGGTGGTCTTTAGAACCATTGTCACATTAACAAATGAGGGGAGGTGTGTGCTGAGCCCATCATGTGTCCTGACTGACAGGGAGATGCTAGGAGGCAGGACTTCTCCTGAACATACAGCAATCTACAGCATGCAAACAGCAGTGGACATTAAGTGAGTGCATGGATCATAAACAAATGTTCTGGGGTACCACACCTCCGGACCATAGGATGCAGCCTCATTCCCCCCCCCAACTTTTGTGGGGAAGTGTGTCTTGTGGTCCAACAAATATGGTAAGCAAAGGCCACTTATAGTCCCTGCTTTGTTCGCAGTCCAAGATCTGAGTGTCCACGCTTTGTGAGCCTGGTGTAAGAGGAGGAGGACAGATGGCCACTGCCCAGGAGGTGGCTGAGTGGACACTGCAGGTCATGCTGGGTCATCACTGAGGTGCTGACTAGACCAGCATTGCCTCCCAGAATTGCAGGCCTGGGGGCCTGGGGTGGCTGGACATGCTGAGGAACCGTGCTTTTGCCCTGCATGTGCTCAGTGGTCACTCCTGCACAGCGAGGCCAGCCCTGTCCACTGCAGAGAGCTGATGTGACTGTCCAAGCAGGCGACAGACTCCAGTACCCATCATGCCCCAGGGCCCCTGGTTTGCTGTCCCCTGCCGTGGCCAGGAGCTCTACTCCTAGGGACAGAAAGGGGAGTGACTGCTCCTGTGCATAGAGCACCACCTGTGGCTGGGCCCTGCTCTGTCTCTTTAAAGGTAGAGCTCCTCTGCTCCCAAGGTAATGTGAACAGGGCCTTAGTATTGTCATCTGCTAACCTGGTGATGTCATTCCCGATGAGCTCATTATAACCGTTGTCTGTAAGTCTGGCAATGTCAACCCCAATGAGCTCCTTAATCTTGTCATCTGTAAACCCAATGACGTCATTAATGCAATCATCTATAAGGCCAATGAGGTCATGCAGATTGCCAACTGGGTCCCTCCCAGTGAGCACTCTAACAGTCAGGGAGCCAGCCAGAGACGGCGCCAGGCTCATGCCTCCTCCCTGAGGCACAGAGCAGGCTCTCAGCTTCAGTCACCACTTAGACTCGGGTGTGGGGGGAGGTCTCAGAACAGCCCACCCTCTGAGGCTGACTCAGTGTGATCCCCAAGGATCCCCACTCCTTTGTTCTTCATCGACAGTCTACTATACACGAAGGAGCCCTGGTGTCCTGGGCTATTCATGACAAGGCCAGTGTTTCAAACCAACCTGCTGTCTTGAGGCAGAAAGACGAGGCTGTCTCCTTCTGTAAGAGGTATAGTCTCAGAATCCCTAAGGAACAGTTCTATTCTGCCCTGTAAGTTTACTGACAGTACGAACTGGCTCCGTGTGATGGACTTGCCTTGTCTTGGGTGCCGTACCAAAGACCCTCAGCAGAATCCCGGGCAAATGGTATTGGGGAGGAGGCACAGCAGTGCAGGATGGGGCCAGGCTGCCATGTCAGAGCTGGTCGCCCCCAGGTCAGCAGTTTGAATCCACCAGTCATTCTGAGGCATCAGAGATGAGGCTGCCTGCTCCCATAATGACTTAATGTGCCCAAAGAGGGCAGTTCAAAACGCAGTCTCATGGGGTCAGAGTGGCCTCCCTGGCAGTTGAGGTTGGGTGTTTTCTGTTTGCTTATTTTGGATATAAGGCACAGGCAATACATGCCCACTGCTAGAGCCTTTGATCACTCCTGGTGATCACCACCGACCCTCTCAAGATGGGGAGCAGACAGGAGCATCACGAGCCTCAGAGTTTGGCTAGTTTCATTCGAGCAGTAAGTCACCGGGCCTCTCTCGCACATCGGAGTCTGGAGACCCCACGGAAAGCTGCTCAGCATGTCAGCAGCACACACGCCTCCACTGACAGATGGGGGACAGCGGGGCACAAGGTCCACTGATGTCAGCCCTGGTCTCCCCACGGACGGCAAGGCATTCTGACCACTGACCCCGACACCACCACTGTGCCAGCTCACTGTGGGGCAGACGGTACAGACAGCGCCCCTACTGTGGAAGCCCAGAGGGGGAGTTGTCTTGGATGGGTTGCTGTGTGTATCCCACTGGGTGGGCTCATGATGGAGAGCTGTGCTTGACGGACAATCCAGCCCACAGTTCCACACACCCCCCCCTCCACACACATACATTACAGGCCACCTCCAGACTAAACAGCAATACCCAGCTCCAGTGCCATGGGGCATTCAGGACAGGGATGTCCGAACCTCACAATGGGCTCCTGCCCTGCCTGTGCTGCCTTCTGTTTGCTAGGGCTCTTTTTCCTGTACTGCATCTCTCTCCAAGCACATCATTCGGCCCCTCTCCTTTCTTCCTGCCCTTCCTGGTGTCTGTCTGTCTCCTCTACTACTGCCCTGGCCTTCAGAAAAACTGAGAACACATACAGGTGTGCTAGAGAACATTTCTACCTATGTGTCTACCTTTGCTGCAACTATATTCATGGACATGGTGAGGTACACAGAGGACATAACCCACGACCTTGAGAGCATGAGCTGCTGGACACTGGAGCTGGGGATCGTCATCTTGGGGGACACCAAGATCAACCGGTGTCATGTCCTTAACAAAGACAATGTGCTCCAGCATTCTTCTTGGACGAGTGTCATCTGGGGCCCTAACAACTTAGGAGCAGGCATCTAATGGAGGGTGTAACTTCTAGTTTCTCTCTCTGGGCCAGAAGGAAAGAGGAGGGATGAAAATCAAAGGCTCATGAGAAGACTTAATTCAGTGGGCCCAGGATGGTGCAAACAATTGTCTCTGCAACCGCGAGACCAGAAGAACTAGGTAATGCCTCGTTACCATGCCTTGCTCTGAGAAAGATCACATTAGAAGACCATGGATGGAGTGGGAGGAAAATATGGATCAGAACGTAAAGCCATCCGAGACATCAGGCTTCTAGATCCAACAGAGGCAGTGAACCTCCCAAGATGATGGCGTTTAGATACCCATGAGAAGTAAACTCACCACTGTGTTAGAATAATCAACCATTTAAGATCAAAAGGGCAATGTCTACCCAAGACAATGTTCTGACGACTGGAGGGTGGATGGGGCTGCGGAGGAGGAGAAAAGAAATGGAAACAGGAGACCCAGGGTGGAAGTGGGATGGTGGAGGGTACATTGAGGGCATGGCAATGCAGAAATTAAAACAAGGTGTGTCTGAATTGCTGAAACTTCCATTGAATTCAAAAGTGAAAGTTTTCTAAAAAAAAAAAAAATCAGAAGAGGGAAGGCAGAACGGATCCATTTTGTTATATTTCTGCACCATCTCTCGAACAGAACTTTTAAATTCTCGCTTCAGCATCTGATGATTGTCATAGATAGTGAAAGTGCTGAATGAGCACACAAATCTGTCCACCCGGAAACTCCAGGGGAAACTACCGTGGAAGGGGAGCAGGCACTGGGCGGGGACTTCTCAGCTCTTGCTGTCTCGCTCTGCAAAGAGGCTTTCTCTGTGTTTTGACCTCCAAAGTCCTAACGGCGACTCTTTCCCCTAACCACCGAAGAAGGAATGAACCCACAGGGCTTTCCGTGCATTCAGCATTTTACGTCTTTGTCCTCATGGAGAAATCTCTATCGGATTAAACAGCTCATTTCTTCCGCATGGGCCATTGGCCAGGATGGTAGCTGAGTGAAAAGAATAGAGGCCCGTCTTAAGCTCAGTAGGCACTGGGGAATTGGAATTTTCAATCCCTTATGTGGAAACAAGTCTCATTTCAAGACCATCTAAAATGAGAAGAGTCAGGCGAAAGGCAGATAAGAGCGAGACAGGACTCCTGGGAAGTGAGCCGAGAGTCAGAAGGGTGCCAGGACCCCACCGTGGCTAAGCTCTCGATGCTCACCTCCAGGTTGGGCAGTCCCAGCTCACCAAGGGGTGCCCCTTAAGCAATTACAAACACGTGATGACCTCGCCATTGCTCTGCTGGGCATACACCACATCAAGGACAAAGCCCGGACAGACAGACAGACAGACACAGGCGCAGCCAGGTCTAGCGTAGCAGAAAGATGAAAGAACAAAAAAAGCAAAAAGCCCATCTGTGGCGGTGCATCACCCTACATGACAGCATGTGCATCCTGAGAGAACAATAACAAGTCTGCCCCGCCCCTCATGACATGGGCAGCCATGAGGACAGGATGCTCAGCAAAGCTACCAACCTCATAACCATAATTATTTCAGGACCTCACTCTTGGGGGGGGGGGCTCTTCACATCAAAGGAAAAGACTGTGAAGACTATGAGGGGGAAGGCGGGTCAGGAAGTGAAGGAAGGCAGAAAATAGGCGGAAGAAAGACCCACGTAGACAGGGGTGCACTGGGATCCTGTGGGCTTTATAATGAGATGGGTTGTACACCTACACAGGGTAGACTTTTATTTGCATGTGTTATATTTCACAAATAAAAGTGGGGGGGAGATAGTAAAGAGTGATGGAATAGTCACAGCTTAGACGCCCTCCGTTCCTTGCCCATCAGACCCACCCGTGGGTCTGCAGGGTCATAAAAGGAGGATGAGTGACGCTAAAATGGAGACAGACTTAAATCCCCTCCTCTCAAACATACACACAAGTAAAGGCACCCTCCAGGCCGCCCCCCTCCCCAACAGTCCCTACGAACTTTAAAACCAAGGGGAGGAGGAGCAGATGCCCATGAGAACTCGGAAGGGAGGAATATAGCCAATGTCTTGGCACAGCTTGTGGGGTACTAGTTACGGAAGACCCCACTGACCCATGCCAGGGTGCCAGCAGTCTGGCCAGAGTTCACTGTAGTCACCTTTGGGTTCCTAGGGGAGTACAGTCATGTGGAATGAAGGAGTGGCCGGGGGGGCAGTGGAATGATCTTCAATACTACCCATCTCCCATGCCAGGCTCCTGGGTCGGTACACTTGACAAGAAGGCTCCCTGACTTCCTTGGGTCAGTCCCAGGCAGTTTCTAGGCTGAGGAGCAGAGTGAATTTTGCAAATCTCTCTCAGGCCCACAGGTGGGGGTGGGGCAGCCAGCGCCTCTCTGGTCATTTCCAATTCCTGGCTCCCACTCCCTGTGATTATCAAAGTGGACCTTCTGGAAGCAGACCCCAGGCCAAATAGGCTCCAACCACCCACCTCTCAGGTAGCTCAGAGGAAGGTCCTTCGTCAAACCCTGCAGGTGCCTTTGCTACCTTGGGTTAAAAGGAAATGCAGAACAAGGCAGTGAAGGAGTTTGGGAGGAAACCTCTACATGCGTCCCGCTGTATAAATATTTCATGGGCAAGAGGCTGCCCCACATGACAGCAAACTCAGGGGAAAGGGTCTCAGGATTGCTCAGAGTCAGCTTTTTGAAAGAAGCCGTTTCCCTTTATAAATGCAACCCGCGATCCCTATAAATAATGTGGAAAATAGAATTACGTCAAAGGAAGAACTAAAAAAAAAAAAAAAAATCAATCCCACCAACCCAAACCAAGCCAGCATTTTCAGTGCGTGATGAATATTCTCTCTACAGCTGTGTGTGTGTGTGTGTGTGTGTGTGTGTGTGTGTTCAGGAGCTTTAAGTGTTTGTGGGAAATTGCATTCCTTTCCACCCCTCCCCCAAACTTGTTGAAGCCCCTCAGATGGGGCTGGGCTGCCTGGTAGTAGATATTCCATTGGGCATCCCTCATTTTCTTTCTGCTGGTTCTTCTTTTTCTTTTCTTTTTTTTTAACAAATCATGGTCACAGGAACATTTTCCTGCATTATTATGAAATCTTGAGCCATGAAACGTAACATTCATGACTGCCTACTACTTGATCTAGAGGTTGAGGGGTAAGGCATGTGGTTGGCATTGGACTGTGAGATTCAAGGTTGGGTGTCTCACCCACCATCACCCCCCCAGGAGAAAATGCCTGGCCACCTACTTCCAAGATGTCAGCTAAGAAACCTCA
>PVJH01046351.1:0-11879 GCA_004026705.1 Nesogale talazaci | reverse complement strand
TTCGGATGCTGCATTCTTCTTCCTATCGTCCAGCTTCCCTGATGATTCGTTCGGCGTAAGATTGATTAAGTATGGTGAGAGGTCTCAGCCCTGGTGCACACCTGTCCTGATTTTTTTTTTGGGGGGGGGCATCACTGCTCTCCGGTGGTGGGAGTAGGAGGCCCAGCCCCCCTGCTGGAATTGAACCTCCGTCCCAGTGGGCCGCAGTCCGGCGCACAACCCCTATGCCACCGGGGCTCAGCCCACACCTGTCCTGATTTTAAGCCATGCAGTGTTCCTTTGTTCTGTTTGCATAACTGCCTCTTGATGGGCACTATGAGTTGGAATGGAATTCATAGCAATGTTTTTTTTTAATGAATCATTTTATTGGGTACTCACACACCTCCCCTCATGATCCATATGTACATCAATTGTATGCAGGTCTCATTTGCACAGTTCTTGCCATCATCACTCTCAAAATATCCTCCCTCCACTTAGGCTCCCAGTTCCAGCTCCCCATATTTCCCTTCCTTCCTACCCGCCCTGAATCTTTAATAATTTACAAATTGCTATTTCATATCATATACTGTCCAATGTGTCCCTTCACTCGCTCCCCTGTTGGCCCTGCCCCAGAGAGGTTACATGTAGATCCCTGAAATTAGTTCCCCCTTTCTACTCCACCATCCCTCCACCTACCCAGTCTCACCACTCGCCATGGGTTCTTTTTTTGTTGCTATTTTGTTTTGTGGGCATCACTGCCCCCTGGTGGTGGGAGTAGGAGGCCCAGCCTTGCTCCTGGAGAGTGCTGCTGGATTTGAACCTCCAACCCAGTGGGTTGCAATCCCACGCACAACCACTACACCACTGGGGCTCAGCTGATAGCAATGGGTTTTGTGGGGTTTTATGAAATGCTTTTATTGAGGGCTCTTACATCTCTTATCACAATCCACACATTCATCCATTGTGCCAAGCACATTTGTACATGTGTTGCCATCATCATTTTCAAAGCATTTTCTTTCGAATTAAGCCCTTGGTATCAGCTCATTTCTCTCCTTCCTCCCCACCTCCCGCATGAACCCTTGATAAAGTATAGATTATTTTCATATCTTCCACTGTCCTGTCACTTTCCACCCACTTTCCTGTTGTTCATCCCTCTGGAAAAGGGCTATATGTTGATCCTTATGGTTGATTTTCTTCTCTTCCCACCCCCACTCCCTTCCCCTTATCCTCCTGGTATTTCTATTCTCATTGTTAGCCTTGAGAGGTGTATCCATCCTGGATTCCCTGTGTTTCTGGCTGCTATCTGCAGCAGTGTGCATGTTCTGGTCTAATTCAATTTGTGAGGTGGAGTTTAGGTCATGATGGGGAGGGGGCGTGGAAGTGGGGGTAGAGGAAGTATTAAAGAACTAGAAGAAAGTTGTGTTTCACCAGCGCTATCTGGCACACTGACTGGCTCAGCTCTTCCTTATGACTCTTCTGTCAGGGGATGTCCGATGGTCTACAGTTGATGTCCGATGGTCTACAGATGAGCTTTGGGTTTCCACGCCTCATGAGTTTTGTGTTTTTAAATAGAATTTTAGCACCTGTAATTTCTACATCATCCCCAAACCGACTTATTGAAGTATAGTTTATGCACCATAAATTCACCTATTTTACTCAAAATAACTTAGGGATTCTTAACTAAGCTTACAGTGTTGGGCAAGTACCACCACAATACAGCTTTAGAACATTTCTATCACTTCAAAAAGATCTCTCCTGCCCATTTATTTTCTGCAGATTTTGAGATGATCTTGTGCTTTTTTTCTTGAGTCTGTGCATGCAATGAATACTTATAGATTTTTTTCTAATGCTAAACCATCCTTAAATGTCTGAAATTAACATAACATAGCCATCATAAATTATTTTTTCTGCTTTGCTGGGTACAGTTGGTTAATATTTTATTTCCAATTTTGGTATTTTGTATCTGAACTGGCCTATAATTTTCTTTTCTTTTGCTGTTCTTGATTGGGTTTTCATCAGTAACACTGATTTCATAGAGTAAGTTGGGAGGCATCCTCTTTCCCCCTTCTCTGAAAGGGTTTGTTTAAGATAGAAATAAATTGTTTAACATTGGAGGAACACAGCTGTATAATTATGTTGGATGTTTTCTTTGTGGGAAGTTTTAAAATCACTGACTTAATTGCTTTAGAACCATACTGTCCTATTTTTCTTTTTCACAAGTTGTATTTTTCTAGAGTCTGTTTATTTTGCAAGTTTTCCATTTTATTAGTATTGAGTTGTTTTCTATTCTAAATTTTTCTTCTCAATTTATAATTATGTTTCTTTTATTATTTTTCTTTCTTTCTTGATTACTTTATCCAAAGGTTGGTCTGTTTTATGAGTCTTTTCAAAGAATCAAATTTTGACCTTGTTGACATTGTTGAATGTTTGTTTTCTAGTTTGTTGATTTTGCCTATCTCTTGTTCCACTTTATCTACATTTATTCTGCCCCCTCTCTAACGTCTTAAGTTTGATGTTCTACCCATGAATGTGTCACCTGTTTTCTTTTCTGTGGATTTAAGTACAACTTTCGCTGTGTCCCACAAGTTTGGCTAGACAGTCTTTTCAGTTCTGGATATGCTTCCATTTGTTTTGATTTCCTCTTTGACCCATGATTTCAAGAGATGTCTTTGTTTTAAAGCTAATGAGGATATTCCTTAGCCTTTTTTTGTTGCTGACCTGTAATTTAATTGTACCGAGGCTAGAGACTGTAGCTTTATGATGTTGGTCTTTTGGGACCTGTTAACATTTGTTTTATGATCTAGTACTTGGTCAATTTTTATAGTGTTCTTTGTGTTCTCGACGTTAGAGTTAATGGATTCAGACTTCTAGTTATGTTCAATAAATCAAGCTGTTAATTGTACTTTCAAGTGTTTTAGTTTTTGTTTCTTTGCTTGATTCATCAGTAACGGAGGCATGTTAAACTGTGGTGGATTTCATAAATTTATCTTTCCAGCTATTTTAGTAGACCAATGCAAACTGATAGCCTCTTTCTAATGTAAGACTACCTTGCTATTTATGCAGTGATCCATTTAAAAGTGTGGCTGCGTATTTAATCTTTTTTTTTTTTGGGGGGGGGCATCGCTGCTCTCCGGCGGTGGGAGTAGGAGGCCCAGCCCCACTGCTGGAATTGAACCTCCGTCCCAGTGGGCCGCAGTCCCGCGTACAACCACTACACCACCGGGGCTCAGCCCTTTGCAGCTCTTATTGAGCCTGATGTGGTACAGACCAATCAGGAAGGGGAGCTGGATGTGAAGTGGGGGAGAGCAAGGATGCCCTGGAACTCTCAAGGGAACCCTCGAGGCTCCCTCTGCCCCCAGTCTCCAACCGTGACGACACAGATGGCCGGCCTGCCTGCCTTCAGGACAGGTGGGTGCTCTTCACTGGAGAGAGGCCCATGCACTGTGCAGAGTGCATAAAAGCCATGGTATGTGGAGCCCTGGTGGTGTAGTGGTCACTCGCTGGGCCGCTAACTGAAACTACTACCAGCCTCTCCAAGGGAGAAAGAGAAGGGCTTGTGTGTGTGTGTGTGTGTGTGTGTGTGTGGCATCACTGCCCTGGTGGGAGTAGGAAGCCCAGCCTTGTTCCTGGAGAGCTGCTGCTGGATTTGAACCGTCAACCCTGTGGGCCATAGTCCCGTACACAACCACTGCGCCACCGGGGCTCAGCCCCAAGAAGGGTTTTTTGTGTGTTGTTTTTTAATCATTTGATTGGGGCTCCTCTACATCCTAGCACAATCCATGCATGCATCCAGTGTATGCAAAGCACTTTTATACCTTTGATGCCATCATCATTCTCAAAACATTTTCTTTCCACTGAAGCCCCTGGTATAGAGAGAAGGTTTTCGCTCCCATGCAGAGTGATAGTCTCCGAGACAGCCCCCCCTGCCCCACCTCCATCCCTGGCCCAGGGGCACATCTACTCTGTCCTGTAGGGCCACTGTCAGTAGGACTGGACTCACTGGCAGGGAGTGTGGGATTTTTTGTTTTCCAAAACAGTTGGAGGATCCAGTGATTTAACTGTGGAAGTGTTCTTTCCAGCTGAGTGCAATTGATTTGCAATATTTTAGGCTTTTCAAAAAACCTTAAAAATTAAAATGATTTGGGCTGAGCCCTGGTGGCGTAGTGGTTGTGCGCGGAACTGCGGCCCACTGGGACGGAGGTTCAATTCCAGCAGTGGGGGCTGGGCCGCCTACTCCCACCACCGGAGAGCAGGGATGCCCCCCCAAAAAAAAAATTAAAATGATTTTATATAGATGTTTGCTTGACTTTACATCAGATTTACAATTTTCTTAGCTCGATGCTACTCCTCCTTCACTCCCTCTGCCTGCGCCTGCCCAAGCCCCAAGAGTCACTGAACTGTGAATTTTATTTCCTTGCAAGAACAAAAGATCCTCTAGGCTCCTTCAGTCACCAGTAAAATCATCCGGCAGGAAAACATTTCCTTCGATGGGTTTCTGGTCATTAAAATGAATAGCGTGCCCAGACCCGGGCCAGTCTGACTCAACTTGAATCCCGAGGGCAGGCTGGTCTGAGCACTCCTCCCCTGGAGCACTAGGGAGTCAGTGGAGGGGAGGGCAGGGGTGTCTGGGCGTGTCCTCACCAGCATGTCCTGCATCTCAGACTTTCTTTTTGCCTCTGTTCTGTTCTGTTTCCTTCACTCTCCTTTCTTTCATGTCACGGACACTCTTCAGCAGGGTCTAATTTACTATTTACCCCATCAGTCCATTTTTTTATTTGAACAAACCATACCTTTTTATTTTCCCACTTGTCTGGTCTTTTCTTTCTTTTAGTCCGTTTCATTTGCTGAATGAACACAACACAGCAGGACAGTTGGGTGACAGGGAGTATAGTCTGCAAGTTATGCCATCATTCTCCTCCTCCTTTTGTCTCTCCATTAACATCAACTCCCTGCCCTGCTAAGGCTCCTACTTAATCTTTCCAGTTTCTGTTTTTACTTGATTCCATATACATAGTTCTTGGAGCCCTGGTCATGTAGCGGGTTAACCTCGGGCTCTTACCTGCAAGGTCAGAAGAGAACCTACCAGCTATCCCAGGGGAAAAAGATAAGGCTTTCCGCTCCTAACAGAGACTAACAGCCTCTGAAGACCAATAGGCGGCCATCTAGCTCAGAAGCAACAAAGCCCACATGGAAGAAGCACACCAGCCTGTGAGATCACAACGTGTTGATGGGATCAGGTATCAGGCATCAAAGAACACAAAATCATATCATTGTGAATGAGGGGAAGTACAGATTGGGGACCCAAGATCCATCTGTAGGCAACTGGACATCCCCTCACAGAAGGGTCTCAGGGAGGGGACAGCCAGTCCGGGTGCAGTGTAGCACTGATGAAACATACAACTTTCCTCTCTTTTTTAAATGCTTCCTCCCCCCGCTATCATGATCCTAATTCTACCCTACAAATCTGGCTAGACCAGAGGATGTCCACTGCTACAGATAGGAAACAGAAACACAGATGACCCTTTCAGGACCAGTGATGAGAGTGGAGATACTGGGAGGGGGGAGGGAGTAGAAAGGGGGAATCGATTACAAGGATCTACGTATAACTCCTCCCTGGGAGATGGACAAAAAAAAAGTGGGTGAAGGGAGACGATGGACAGTGTACGATATAACAAAATAATAATAATTTATAAAGTATCAAGCGTTCAGGAGCAAGGGGGGAGGTGAAGAGGTGGAAGAATGAGGAACTGATACCAAGGGCTCAAGTAGAAAGGAAATGTTTTGAGAACAATGAGGGCAACCAATGTACAAATGTGCTCAACACAATGGATGCATGTCTGGATTGTGATAAGAGTTGTATGAGCATCCAATAAAATAATTTTTAAAAAAGATTGACAGCCTCAGAAGTCCACAGGGCCCATTCTCTCTGTCCTATAGGGTCACTCTGTGTTGAACTAAGCTCGATGGCAGTGACTTTGTTTTGTTTTGGATATAGTTCTTTCAAGAGCATAATGTTCAAGGCAGATTGTTTTCTACCAGTTAAAATGATCTCAGGGCCATGTCTCATCTACCTTCCTTGGTTCCCGATGTCTCAACTCCATAAGAATTTGAAAATATGTCCTGCACCATCTCCCTGATCAGAATTCAACCTTTCATCAAAGTTTTCAATAATGTTAGCCAGCACCATGCAGTTCTCTTGTCTCATGTCCGAGGAGAGAGTTGGTCACAGAGGTAGGGTGGCCACACCTCCAATTTCCTCTGCCTCGACCTCACTCTCCCCTCTCCTCTGTTGCTCCAGGTGAAGAGAGACCAGTTCCTCAACCTGGGTGGCTACTTGAAGCTTTAAAGAGCCCCAGCATAGCAATGAACTAGGAGATGGGACAGAAGTATTACACATATTAGGGTAAATTAACTGAGATGAAACCATGACCATACGGGGGTGGGGGGTATCATCCCCAAACTGATTTCTTTTCAAAGCTATGTATTTAAATTTTTTACAGAACAATCTTATCACTTTCAAAGTGCTCTCCATTACACTTGATTCATTTGTCAAATTCACGAGTCCATTCTTGGGAACATTTCCCAAACTCATTTGTTTGGGTGGCTGACAGCACCTCCCTCGGTTTTTTCCCTCCCCTCGTCTACATCGTCAAATCTCTGTCCTTTCACGTCCTCCTTCATTTGAAGAAACAAAAAGAAGTGGCACAGGGCAGACTCAGGTGAGTCAGGTACGTGGGGGCATGAGAGGCATGCTGTTTTCCCCTCAAAACTGGTGCACTGAGACGGTTGTGGGAGCAGGTGCATTGTGGGGGCGGCAAAACCAGTCTCCCATCTGCCACAAATCAGGCCTTTTATGTCACACGCTGTCACGCAATCTTTTCAGAACCTCTAACTAGAAAGCTTGATTAGCGGTCTGACCTGGTGGGACAGACTCCGAATGCATAAAAACACAAAAACAAAACTCAAATGAACAAGATCTCGATCTTTGATTTCACTTGAGGAGGTTTTTTGGGTGTGGAGGTGATGGCATCTTCCACTGCTTGATTGATGTTTGTTTTTGGAATGTAAGAATAGCACCATGTCTGTCACAAGTAATGACCTTGGGGAAAAAAGGCTGGGTTGACTCAGCTGTTTTTTCAAACCACAGCATGTTTCCACTTAGTGCTTTTTCTTTTTTTTCCCCAATGCTTTTTCTTGGTCAGTCAGAACCTGGTGCGCAAATTTCACAGCGACCCTTTTCATGCCAAAATCATCAGTTAAAATTCACTGAACCGAGCCTCAAGGTAGTCCAGATAACTTCCCCATCTCTTTCATAGTTTGTCCTCAGTCTTTGAGCACAAGTGCACAGATGTTGACATTTTTGTCCGTTGGGGAAGTTGACGAACGTTCAGAATGAGTTTTGTCATCAATTGACATTTCACCTTTTTTGGAACGGAAAAAAAAAACACACACACTGGTACATTTGAGTTTTTGCCATAACTCTGTCCTTGTAAGTTGTATTCAACATCACAACAGTTTCTGCAGCATTGTTTCTGAGCAGGAAAACCATTATCATAGCCGCTTAACTCCACACCAATGAACTCAAGCCCATTGCCATGGTTGGGTGCACAGAAGCATTCTCAGTAACCACTCTTTCCTTTTGCTTGCTGTGAATATATCTGTCACACAACTCTTGCCAATTCAATTTTTAAAACTTTTTTTGCCAATTCAATTTTTAACAGGTGTACAATTTACTGACAGCATTAAGCAATCTGCCCAACTCTTTCATTCAATGTGATTTTTTTCCCATCCTTTCTATTATTTTTTCCACCCATGCTCCTCCCCCTTTCCTCCCTCTCCTGGTAACCAACCACTAAACAACTAGGTCTCTTTACATTTTCCTGTTCCTGTCTGTGGATATAAGTAGGGTCAGACACTATTTGCCCTTTAGTGATTACCTGATTGTGCTCAGCATAAAATCTTCATGCTCCATCCATGCTTCAGCATGCGTTGACTTCATTTCTCCTATTGGATGAGTGATGTTCCATTGCATGCATGTACCAGGAGGTGTGTGCTGGGTCTTTCCATTCATCCCTTGGGTTCATCCCTTTGGCTGTTGAGACTAGTTCTACAGTGAACACTGGTGTGCATGCTGGATCTCTGCCTTCAAGTCTTCTGGGTATACATATTCCTAGGAGTGGAGTTGCTGGGTCACATGGCATTTCTAGTTTTACATTTTTGAGGAACTGCCACTGTCCTCCACAATGACTATCATTTTGCATTCCTGCATGTCTGCCTTTCTTGGTTATTAATTATGGTTTACTTTGCTTTCACAACATTAAATGGGTTTCATCTGATTATTTTTTTCACCCCCCAGCCCTTCATCAGATTATTTTTATAGCCTCTTGTTGCTTGCTTATTTTGATGGTTTCACACAGTATTTGATTTTTTCTTTTTTGGGGGGGGGGGAGGAGGGGGGCATCACTGCCCTCAGGTGGTGGGAGTAGGAGGCCCAGCCTTTGCTCCGTGGAGCTGGAATTGAACCTCCGTCCCAGTGGGCCGCAGTCCTGCGCACAACCACTGCGCCACCGGGGCTCAGCCAGGCTTTTTTTTTTAAATCATTTTACTGGGGGCTCGTACAATGCTCATCACAATCCATCCATCCATCCATCCATCCATTGTGTCGTGTACATCAGCACATTTGTTACCATCATCATTCCCAAAACATTTGCTTTCTACTGGGGCCCTTGTTATCAGCTCACTTCTCCTCGCTCCCCGCCCCCACAGCTGAGCCTCTGCATGCGATTCCGTCAAGAGCATTTGTCCTCAGGAAGACTGTCTTCTGAGGACATTTACCACTCACCGCCATGAGAATCCTAAACAAAATAAACATAGTTCTAATCAGGCTCTAGTTTGGAAGCCAGATGGCTTCTCAGAGTTTCTAGACTATCAGACTGTAAGAAACAGAAATCACTGCTTCATTCCGAACCCTATTGCGTGCGCTCTAGTTTCCATCCCACTTCAATCACTCAAGCCGTTCCAGCCAGGTCACCAAGGGTTACCGCGCTCCAGAGGGCCCTTCTAGGGCCCGCAGCCTAGGACAGCCCCAACCGCTCTCTCAGAACGCTCTCTTGTGGGTTCCTTTCTGCCGCTCCCTCTGTCTCTCTCTCTCTGTCTCTCTCTGCTGTCCTGGCTGTATTTCTCGGTCACCTTTTGTGGCTCTTCTTGAGCTACCTGGGCCCCTTCCACAGCTACCTGGGTCCTCCCCACAGTTGTGCCCTTGGCCGTTTTCTTCCTCTTCTCCCTGTGAGGTCGGCCAGATCACTTCCCTTTTGCTTCAGGTAAGTATCCGCCCACCTACCAGATTCTATCCTGTGATGGCCTCAGCACATGTCTGTTCCCAAATGAACTCCAAGCAGCCCTCTAACCGACGGTTCCAACTCTCCTTCGGTCACACTGCCCTTCCTTGGTGGACAGAGTCCCGCATGCTGCAGTCATTGTCCCCTTCTTCTTATGTCCAGTTGGTGACCAAGTTCTTTCCATCTACCTTTTTTTTGGGGGGGAGTATCACTGCCCCCTGGTGGGAGTAGGAGGCCCAGCCTTGCTGCTGGAGAGCTGCTGCTGGATTTGAACCGCTCACCCTGTGGGCTGCAGTCCTGCAGGTGGTGGGGGGAGGGGGAAGCAGAGCCTCTTTCCTTTTGCTGGTGGGAATGTCAGTGAGGAATCCCTACTTCCCAGAGCCTGCTCTCCCTCGGGCGGCCCGTGTTAGTAAGCTGTTTGCGGAGAGCTCCTGGAAGGAGGCTTCACGATTGTATCGTGGGTGTCTACACGGGGCCTGCCAAATGGAGGTTCTTGGGCACATGTCCGCAACACAGACCTAAGTTCTCTTGGGCAGGGTCACAAACTCACCACTCTTCTCTGTGGTGCGAGCTGCATAGACCCATGTGCTCACTCGGATTCAAGCACCGACCCGAGGCAGCCACAAGGAGACACACCGACGAGCCCTTGCCCGTCCCGTCCCACAGGCACACACCGGAGTCGAGGGAGTCCTGCCCAGACATCAGCCCTTGCTGATCTCTCTGCCTGGGAGCGCCGCCCCCCCCTTCTCCCCCGCCCCCCCCCTCAGCTCTTCACCTGGCTAGTCCTCGCTCACTTTTCCAGCCTTAGCTCAGCGTCGCCTTGGGAGAGAGATCAGTCATGGTGTCCCTACTTCCGTGACCTCCCAAGCTAAGTCCTTCTCCTGGGTTACTTCCAGTTCGATCACTGCTTGTTTTCCGTACAGAAATGTGGACAGCGTCTCAAAATATGGCTTACTCTCTGCCTCTCCTCTCCCCCCACCACTGCTGCTGTCATTAATGACCGCTGGGAAGTTCCGTGCTGGGAAAATGAATAAAGCGCAGGCGCGCCCACACCCAGAGAGCTACAGAGAATGGAGATCGCCTGTCGACAGGCGCACACCGCCAGTCCGTCCCCCAGATATGGACTCCCTGGCTGTGCATTCAGGCCTCTCCTCCCTGCCCCTCCAGCCTCCACTTACCGGGGTCACAAACTTGTTGGCTTCCCAGGCCCACAGAGCCGGGTCCTTATAGACCTCCTTGATGGAGGTGGGAGCACGGTAGGAGTCCGTGTAGGTGCTGATGGGGGTCTTGGTCTTGCGGGAGAAGAGGAACATGGTGAGGTAGAGGGTGATGCGAGGGTGGGCTCTACCCACCAAGGGCTCCTGCAGGACACGAGTGACTAGCCCCTTCCCTCGGCAGCCCACCCCTAGAGCTGGGCATGTGTCCCTGGCTTCTATGACCCCCTCCTGTGGGGAATCCTTTAGCTTGTCTTTCCCACAGCTTCCCTCCCCCTCCAGGATGGGTCCTGCCCATTATGATATCACCTGGCTTGGCACCAATTCCCTCTCTGCCCTCCCAACCCCTTCCCGCCTCAAACGCTTCAAGACAGACCCACTTCCAAACGTTCCTTGACTGTATGTGTAGAAGAGGAAACAGAAGTTCAGAGGGGTCAAGTGACTCTGCCGGGGTCATTCAGCAGGTCAGTGGCCAGCCCTGGCCTGGCAACCCCTGGGTTGAATGAGCTATGCTGTTTCCCCTCCCCAGCCTCCCTGCCCTTCTCCATACCCCAGGTAAGGAGCTGAGACTCGCTTGTTTGAGGCTTTTAATATTATTTGTGTTACACGATACACAACCAAGGATGATGGTCAATACTGCGATGGAAATGTTAAAAAAAAATATGATACAAGGTTCATGTCTTTCACACACCTTCCTGAAAACCAATGGGTGAGCACAGAGAGACCTGGCTGGGTGGCAGCCACAGCTGAGAGTAGAAGGGGGTGTTAAGGCAGTATCTACAAGGGGCCGGGGGCGAGGGGCACACTAAGGCCTTGAGTCTTCCCCTCCAGCCTCCCAAACAGGGAAGCAGGGAACCATGCACTCTCCCTAGGTCCCTCCTCTCTCTACCCCATGTACTGCCCTGCCAGGGCTCTAGTCTGTCCTGCGGGGAGGAGTTTCCCTGGTTCCTCGGGCCAGTCCCACGGAAGTGAGCAGCAAAGGCAGCAATCTAAGGTAGCCCAGGTGGGACAGTGCCCCAAAGAGAGACGGGACCCATGCCCGAGAGGGTGAGTCTAGGGGCCCGGTGGTGGTGATGGTGGGTGGCGTCCTGCTCTGGGGCCTGGAGGATGGGCCTGGGGGATGCTGTCTGGGCAGGGGAGATGCTCACAGAGGGAGGCCCGGCTGTCTTCGCCTTCCTTTGGCATTCTCTCAGTTTCCAACTGGGGTCTGTGCACCGGAGGAGGTCAGAAAGGGGAGAGGGAGGGGCAGGGGAGAGTTGGCAGCCTCTGGGGGTGGCACGGGGAGAAGTGCTGCCCTTTCTCTCTCAGCCTGCCCCCTGCTTCTTCCTCTCACTGCTCTCTACTCCAG
>PVJH01046350.1:0-11895 GCA_004026705.1 Nesogale talazaci | reverse complement strand
TGGTCTGTGAGGTCAGCAGTTCGAAGCCACCAGCGGGCCCTCGTGAGAAAGACAGGACTTTCCACTCCCGGAAAGCGTTACAGTCTGGGGAACCCACCGCGCGTGGCTGTGAGTCAGCGTTGATGGATGCCATGGCCTCGAGAGTTTAGTTTTCAGAACCAAACCAAACTCAAGCCCCACCCCTGCCCCCCGCCCCCCAACCCCCTGTGGGCATTTCTTTGTGGGAAGAGAAAGCCCAGACTCTCTCCCCAGGAGCAGCTCGTAGTTTCAAACCGCCGACTACGTGGATGGCGGCCCGACATGTAACCACTGCCCCACCAGGGTTCCTCTGCACACCTCTCTGTGCCCACTGACATCCTTCATCGCAGCAACAGCAGAGAACGTCCGGCCCAGGACCCTGGGGCCCTGTCTCCTTAACCTGCTGCCAGTCCGTGGACTCCAGTTCCCTGAGAAGCCCTTGTAGGACCAGGCAAATGGCTGTCGTATCCCGCAGAGAAGTAGAGAATCCCTTGATGGCGGCAGTTGGCCATAGAATCGATGAAGGAAGTTGCAGGGTGGTGGCCTGGCCTCTGAGTCAAGAATCGGCCCTGGGTTGAGGCCGAGTCTGATTCTCTTGTGAAGTCCAGAGGCCAGATGCTGCCTCTGTGCCATTTTTAACTGTGCTTCAGACGGCGCTCTGGCAGTCAGCTCATGTTTCTGTGAGGTACCAGCCCGCTGGCTCTGACTAAAAGCACCGCAGAAGGAAGGAAACACCGGCTGGCCCCGGGCCATCCACTCCATTGTTGCTGTTGGAGCCTGCATGGGGACCATCACTGTGTCGCCCTGTCTCAGCGAGGTGCTTCCTGGTTTTCCCCGCACCCTGACTCCACCAACCATGATGTCCTTCTCTGGGACTGGCCCCCCCCTCCCCCCCGGGTGGCGTATCCAGGCTGCCTCAGGCAACGTCTCCTGTCCTCATTGCTGCTGAGTGCTGGCTGGGTTTCTTCCAAGACAGATTTGTTTGCTCTTCTCGTGTTCCCCCGGAGAGTCAATAGTCTTCACCGACGCCATCGTTTAAAGAGACGGGTGCATTTGCATGATGGCGCTGGCAACGGGCCTTGGAAGCACCCTGGGCTGCCAGAAGAACAAGCAGAAGCTGTCTTGGGAGAAACACCGCCAGGAGGCGTCTTCAGCATGGGGAGGGCGAGACTGTGTCTCACGGATTTGGGACAGGTCATCCAGAGAGACTGGTCCGGTCCGGCACCCAGAAGAGGACACCCTGTGTGGTAAGTCAACGAAGAAGGAGGGAGATGCTCCTGGAGACGAATGGACATAGTGGCTGTAGCTAGGGGCTCAGGCGTGAGCACTGAGGTGAGGACAATGCCGGGCCCGGTTGGGGTAAAGTGCTGTCGTGCGTGGGGACCCCCGGAGGAGAAGAGACTCCAGTGGCCCCGAATCGTAACCACGCCCCTTTCATCTTCTTCATTCAGTGCCCGGCTCTCACGTGCAAGATGATGCAAAAGACTTCGACCTTAGGCCTTGCGGGGGTTACCTGATCTGGTGTCCACGTGAGGATTCAGAGGGAAGGGGTGCCGTCTAAGCTGTGGCTCAGATTGCAGCTTGATGACCTCATGTGGAGGCGCTAAGGAGATCAGTCACTTGCTCGTGGGAGGTGGGACACCGGCTCAGTCCCTGTGAAACATTCTTGTGGACAAGCCACGTGGAGACAGGCTGTGGCAGCCAGAGCCCTGGAGCTGGGGGAGCCACGTGCAGATCCCTCCTGGCGCCAAGGTTCTTCCGCCGCCACTGGACCCACAGGGCGTTCCACCCACTGGCCTGCATTTGCCGTCATTGCATGCATTGCGTGAGTCTAAATAAGAATTTTTGGACTAGTAGCAGACATACGGACTTAAGAACTGGATCTGGACTGGGTTGGAGTGCTTTCTTAATGTACAGTTACTCTTGATATAGATTTCTCTCTTACACACACACACGCGCGCGCGCACACACGAAAAAGGTCCGTGGAACTGGTCAGCATGGGAATGGAAGGGGGTGAAGGGGGACCTGGAGCCCAGGGACTGATACTGCAATTGGGACTCTGCCTTGCCCACCCAGCAAGCAGGTGGCTTCCCTGGAAGCCGCTCTGTGTCTGTGGCAATCTGGGAGGCCAAGTCTGTGGAACCTGCCAGCCAGCCAGACATACCCACACCCAGTGCGCCCAGTGGCCTGGCAGCCCCTGCCTTGCCGCCCGCTGCCCCTGCCTTTTCCGTTGGCTGGCTCCGGCCCCCTCCCCCCTCCAGGGCCCACTGCTGCCCCTGCCCTCTGGACCTGCACTGGAAAGGTCTCAGCTCAGCACCACCTCTGCCTCTTTCTGCCCCCTGCTCCTCACCTTGGCAGCCTGCTTGCCTCCCCAGGCCCAGAGCTGACTCCTTGCCAAGCAGGGTCCTCCCAGCCAAGCCGCCCCATCCATCTGCACCCACAGTTCATCGTTCCCACTGCCCACTGCTGCCTGTCTTTGGCATGGCCCCTGCCCTGGGGGCCAAGGAGGAGAGAAAGAGGAAGTTCCTGATATAACACCACGGGGTGGGGGGGGGAGCAGCACCCCAGGAGGAAAATAAGTCCCTACTCTAATGGTTCCTTTGTTTTATAATCCACCAGACAGGGTTTCCAGCAGGGCCACCTTTGGGTAGTGGTTGACTGGCACGTGCCAAGTGAGCCTTGGCGCTCATGGGTCTCCTGGATTTGCTTTTCTGCCTCCCTGGTCGCCAGCCCATGAGTGGGTCAGGGAGGGGCAGGGCTGTGGTCAGCGGAGGCGAGGAGGATGGAGATCTGGAGGTCTCGGCTGTTCACTGGAAGGTTGGGAGTTCAAGTCACCAGCAGTTCTGCAGGAGATGGGCTGGCCAGCAGCCCCTGAGGCGGCCCCAAGTGGAACTTGAGCAGGCACACGGGCCCCACCAAGCCCCACCTGGTCATGAGTGGACACCGTCAGGCTCACCTGGGAATACATGGACACTGCTTTCAGCACCAGGAAGCTGTCTGTCCTTGCACTTACTGGCAACAAGGAAAAAAAACTGTACTGGCAATAATTGAACAGGATTGCAGAAAGGTATGGACAGGACACTGTTGTGTCCTGGAGAAAATCCCATTAGGGGGCAGGGCTGGTCCAGAGTGGACGTGACAGCAAGAACAGGGACAGCAGGTCCGGCGAAGGATCCTCTGCCCCCCTTAGTCCTGGGCTGAGGGCAAGCCATAAGCATGTATGTGTGCAGAAGGGTGTGTGAGTGTGAGAGTGAATGAGTCTGTGGGTGAGTGTGCAAACATGTGTGTGAGTGTGAGAGGATGCATGTGTGTGAATGAATGTGTATGTGACTGCGTGTGTGAGTGAATGTATATGTGAGTGTGTGTGTGTGTGTGTGTGTGTGAGAGTGTGCTCGGGGAAGAGGATCATGGCTTCGTTTTTGAGTTTCCCAGTCACCTCATTTGTGAAGGCCCATGCCCCACTCAGGGAGAACTCCTGACCTGCCTCTGTCTGGAAGGCCACTGCATAGCCTCCCTGTCCTGCAGAATGTACTGGGAAGTGGAGCATGGAGGATGTAGCCAGGTTAAAATCTAACACTTTATGGGGTTTTTTTTTTTTTTAGGCACCACTGCCCTCAGGTGGTGGGAGTAGGAGAACACTTTATGGTTTGATCTCCCTTTTGACCCATTTTAAAGTTGTTCTGGTTTTTCATATTTTTTGGTGAGTTTTTTATTTGGTTTGTTTTTGGCCCAGATTGAGGTTTTTCCTCAGTTTTGCTTTGTTATTGTTTACCTTGTTATTGTCTGTGGAATCCAGGATGGGTTAATCTGAGAGCGGGTAACTGGAGGAAGGTTCCTTGGGGGGATGACCAGGGAGACTGGGGGAAAAGAAGAACTTATAATGATGAGTGTAAGAACGAATCCTTCTAAATTGATTGTGGCGACAATCGGACACATTTCCTTAGCTGGCTGGAGCGATTGCATTACATAGCTTGTGAGTTATAGGCCAATAAAACTGTTTTTTAAAAAGAAAGGAAGGAAGCTAGTCCAAGCCCCAAGCCCAATCCTAACATCCATGCCACCCTGAGTGATCTCTCTAAGCCCCTCACCCTCCTCATCTGCAAAATTGAGAGCATGACCAGTCGTCCAGGGCTGCTGGGAGGTTGGAAAGGAGATAGGTCACTTAGCAGCATCCTCCGGTACCTGGCAAGGGCTTCCGAAGTGAGAGTGGTGATTAAGGCCTCCTGCCCTAACAGTGCATTTATTTAGAGGGCCGAAGGCACTCAGCTCCGGACTCCCAGCAGCCCAGCAGAACTGAGCAGATCAGAGCCGCCCCAGAGGGCTTCCTGAGCTGCAGTGTTTACAGGCCCAGGCCGCTGCCGCCACCGTGTTCTCCCGCAGGACAGCTGGTGGGTCCAAACTGCTGCCACTGAGCCTTTAACCACGGCACCACCCGCAAACCTGTTACAGCCTAAGCCCATCACAGGCCAGGCCGAGAGAACAGGAAGCGCTGGACCAGGTCCTGTGGCCTCCCAGGAGCTGGCAGTCAGGCGAAGGCAGGCAGCGGGGGTGGGGGCAGAAGAGTCATAAATAATACACACAACCCAAGCAGACAGATACGTTAAGATAAGCGAGACACACAGCACGGGGATCCCCATAGCCGGTGGTGTAGTGGAGGGCTCAGCTTGTTGCACTGCAAGTCGTCGGCTGTTAGAAGTGACCAGCTGTGCCTCGGGAGAAAGATGGGGCTCTCTGTTGTCTACAGTGTCCGGGGGCATCATCAATTAGGGCCCTTTTAGCACATGTCACAGCAGCCCTGGTAGTGTCGTGGTTACATGTGGAGCTGCTGACTGCAAGGTTGGCAGTTCAAAACCACCAGCCGCTCCATGGGAGAAAAACGAGGCTTGCTGTCTCGGAGACCCACCCTTCTGCCCTGCTCCACAGGGCCCCAGTGTATTGGAGCCAACTCTGTGACAGTGAGTTTGGGGGGCAGGGGGGAGGCTCTGTTCTCGGTGCTCTGAGTGAAAAGGAGACAGCAGAGGCCATGGCTGCGTCCTGGAAACCTGGCCTGAGTTAGAAGAACTGGGCTGGGCCTGGGCCGGCCTCACTCTCCGTCAGTGGTGGGAGCTCTGGGTGTCTGGGGAAAGAAATGGCAGGAGACAGAAGGGGAGGCAGGGACGTGGACATGACATGGACTGTCTGACAGGAGGTCGAGTTCAAAGGCAAGGGAAAAGGAGAGGAAGAAAACAAGGTGTGTTAGTCCAGGTAGACTAGAGAAATTCATAGACACGCATATGGATATAAGGGAGAGGTTTATATACAAGAGGAATGGAACATTGAGAAAGCATATCCCCACCCAGTCCAGTCCAAGGTCATAAATCCAACATTAGCCCATAGGTCCGATACCAGTCTATAAAGTCTCCTTCTGACTCACAAAGCATGTGCAGTCGAAGCATCCCGGCGCTGACAGGGGTCTCCCCATGGCTCCTTGCTTCCAGAGATCAGGGTCCATCAACAGCATCCAGTGGTAGTAGAAGCAACTCAGCACTGGCAGGGCTCTCCACGTGTCTTCTCCAGCTTCAGAGGTCTGGTTCCATCAGGGTAAAGCCCTGTGGCTTCTTCTCCGACTCCTTTAGCTTCACGGACGCTGCCATCTTGTGGTGTCAGTAGACCGTCATCTTGGAGACTAAGAGATAAGTCTCTCTTCTCCAATTGGGAAATATCGCGAGACTTCCCAGAATTCTCAGGAGAAAGCCATGCCCACACAGAGGTCTCATCGGCTACTCCTTGGCTCTCTCCAGATTAACAGGCTAGATTCCACCCCTACATCCCAATCATGACACTGACATCACGAATACATGGGGCAGAGAGAGAGAGAGAGGGGGGGGCGGTGGCGCTGTGGCAGATTCATTGCGCCTCTGCAGGGGAGAGGACTCTGGAAAGAGGTGAGAGTGTCAGGAAGGGACCACAGAACCACAAGGACAGAAGGGCAGGGCAGAAGGTGGGGTGGGACTGGCCACCCTGTGAGATGGAAGAAGAGACGTGCTGTGCTGGTGAAGGACATTCATTCAAAGTATACACAGGTCGACCTCTGAGAAGAAACACAGCCAGAGTGCTCCTCAGAGCCAGGATGGCCAGACTGTATCTCACCTGCTTTGGATGTGTTGTCAGGCGAGATCAGTCCCCACAGAAGGACATCAGGCTTGGGACAGAGGAGGGACAGCGGCCAAGAGGACGGCCCTCCAGGAGATGGACGGGAGCAGCGGCTGCCAGTGGACCCTGCAGGAGGACAGTGGGGAGGACGGCGTGGGTGCGGGCAGTGCTGCCTTCTGTGCTGCTATGGTTTGGAACACCTGGACGGTAACGAACAACACGGCCCGACACGTGTAGGGGCTGTTCGGGGAAGGACCTTCTGTGAAGCAGCCCGGCAGGGTGGGCCGATGTGGGTGGGGTACCATTTCCTGAATCTGATGACAGTCTTTTAAATTTTTTTCCCCAATTGAACTGCTCGATGCTGCCTTCAAATAAACAGCTTGCATTAATCATGGGCAGATGCACTGCGGGGATGTGGGACTGCAGTTGTTGACACCGAACACGCTCCGGAGGGACCTTGAGGGCTTGAGGAAATGCGGGAATTCGTACTTTTCAAACAAGTGGAATTGGTATTTAGACTCCCTTCTTAGCAGTGTGTTCAGCTGTTGCCAGAGCGCATGCTATGATGTTCAGAAGGGCACAGAAAAGGATTTAGAATTGTGCCTTAGGGCTCCTTTCAAATGATTTTGTTGTAAACATGCAAGCAAACAGTTGGGACAATGCCCTCGAAACTACGGCTTCCAAATACTGGACTTCAGAAATGGCACCCCGTGACAAGACCATTTCCTCAGAGCGCTATCCAGAAGATAGAAAATTAAAAAAACACCAACCACCTTTGAATCTTCCCCATGCTCCTCTGGTGCAGTTTCTCCCATCTTGATCAACCATCGAGTGTTTGAAGGAACAGGTTGACAGAAGTCAACATAGATATAAGAGATGGACTTCTGAGGATCCCTTTATTTCGTGGTGTTCACACACACCCACACACACACCCAACAACTTTGGTGTTTTCTTTTTTAACGCTGGCTACAGTCTCCATACCATTGATGGAGCTTGGATCCAGGGTGTGGCATGCTCTTAGTGTAGACTGGCATCGTGAGGAAGCTGGCTCCCTCCCGCTGCCCTCCCCCTCCGACCCACTCCTCCATCTCCTGTCCAATCGCCTGACAATCCCAGGAGCCATCAGTGCGCTGCTGACCTCGGAGGCCATCATCTCGGTGCCACACCAGCCCGTGGTCTTCCTGTTCCCCGTCCACCAGCCTCTGCGGAACCAACCTCCAGCCTACAAATCTGACCCGAGGGCTTGCACTGGCCTTGACGGAGCCACTTCCCCATGGTGCACGAGCCATTTCTTGAGAGAACTAACTCCCCTTCTAGGGGTTTTGCTTCTCCGGAGAACCCAGCCTGACACACAGGCTGAGGCGTCAGTTTGCCGACAGCTGAGACCAGGCACCGCATCCGTGAGACGCGGGCTGTGTGAGCCACGGCGCTGCTGGAGTTGCAGCTGTCTGAGTATGGCCTGCATGGTCGCCTGTGTGAGGGGAGACTCACAGGGACTGTCTGGGACTGGGGAGAATGCCCCTGGGGCTTCCGAGAGTGGAGCTCTTTGAGGAGGAGCAAAACCCATCTTCCTCCCTCGGGACGGCTGGCGGTTTTGAACGGCTGACCTTCCTGATGGAAGTCCAATGGCTGTAACCACAGTCCCTGCAGTGTTCCGAGGTTAGGGGCAAGAGGAGCCTCCTATAAAAACCGCGTGGAGCTGGCGGTCCAGGAAGCGCTTGCTGTCCAGTTCTGGTGGCCGCGAGGCGTCTTCTGCTCCCAGCTCAGATGAAATCAACCTCTCAGTCCCTCTGCCCGGCTGGGGAGTGGGGGGGCGGGTGGGGGGGGTGGTTGGTGAGCGGAGCTTCAGGACCCGGGTCCATCTGTATGCACCGAATTCCTTCCACCCTCACAGCAAAGATGTGCCGCTGAATGGTACCCCCAGCCCTGGCCCCACCTGCTCACTTCACTGCCATCTGCCCCAACCCTCAAACCCGCTGCTTTGGGGTCCATGCTGACCCAAAGCGACCCTGCAGGCTGAGGCAGCTGCCCTGCTGAGACTGGGACTCTTTGTGGGCAGATCTGGCCCTGTCATTCTCATGAAAGGAGGGGGGGGGGCTCAAATGGACAGCCCTTAGGTGAGACGCCAACCCCCTCACCACTGCCTCTTCAAGTCCACCCAGAGGCTCTCAGTGCAGCATTTTTGGGAAACAGGCCAGGCGTGGGTGTTGACTGGTTAGGATTCCATCGTGATGAGTGAGGTGGATTCCGCTACAAGAGGAGAAAGACAGACTTCCCCAGCAAGGAGGCCACCAGCACGATGCGGCCACGTGCCAAGAACTGCTGGCAGCAGCCGGCGCTGGAGAAGTTTCAGAGGGAGGGGGCTTTGAAGGGAGCCGGACCCTGCCGTCCCTAACATTCTGATCTCGGGCTTCCGTAACCGAGAGTGAAAAGAGTCTGCTGTTTTAACTCACTCCTGCTTTTGGTCAAGGGGCGCTGGTGAGTTACCCAGTGGGCTGTCAACCACAGGGATGGCGGTTCAAACCCGCCCCCCACCCCATAGGAGAAAGAGGAGGTTCTCTGCTTTTGTAAAGAGGGACAGACTTGGAAACCACCAGGGCCATTCTCCTCCAGCTTAGAGGGTTGCTGGGAATGGGACTTGACAGGATGGTAGGGCATGACTCTGTGGTCATGTGGCAGCAGCCGGAGGAGAGATGGGCAGGCGGGCACCAGCCACAGTGGAGACATTCAACACGCAGTCCTGGAGCGGGCAGTGGGGATCTGAAGCCCATAGGGGCCACCTGGATCTCCTGCCCTTAGATGCCTCTCTGTGGGAACACCCCCTCCATCCTCTACCCACCCAGGGCTACCACCTCATGTGTGTGCCCAGTACATGAGCCCACCCCCTCGGTGCCCTGGAGTCTGGGGATGGAATTAGCGGGGTGGTGTCTGGTGTCTCAGGCGTGGGGCCTGGGAAGGGTTGGGCCAGGCTGTGGGGTCATGGGTTGACCCTCAGGCCTCGGAGCTGGCTGTGGAGCTGAGGGCAGCAGGAACCAGAACCGTCGGGCATGAGGACAGCATAACAAGACTGGGAGAGCTGGGAGGCCAAGAACCGGAGTGAGGGGGGGCTGGGTGGTAGCTCCAGGGACCAGCTGGGAGTGGACTCAGGGACCCAGATTGCAGGAGTACGAGCATGCGGACTGGGGAGGGACTGGCCTCCACCCAGGGCGACGGGTGTGGCAGTTCCATCATCTCCTGTCAACTTGAGCAAAGGGGTGGAGTCTAGCTTGTCAATCAGATGGCAGCTAGATGACCTCATTTGGAGAAGTGACTGAGAAAAAGAGTTCACTGGATTCCAGGCCCCCACCACCTTCTCTTTCCCGCTGTTGAGACGCTCAGAGAGCTGGAGGAGACATGTGGAGATATGAGTCAGCAAGGAGATGCTTCCACTGCCACTGGATCCACATGACCTTCTGCCACCGGCCTGTGTTCTGCACGCATTCAGCATCATTGCACGTGCTGTGTGAATCTAAAGAGGAGTTTGTGGACCAGCATCAAGCTAATGTTGGAATTATGGACTTGATTTGGACTGGGCTGGGATGCTGTCTCAACAGTCAGTTGCTCTTGTAGATCAAGGTCTTATACACACATCCGTGTCTATGAATTTGTTTCTTTCATCTGTCCAGACTGACGCAGATGGTGGCATCATCTGAAGGGAGCCCGTGTGGATGAGGCGGAAGACCCTGGAGAGGGACTAGTCCATAAGGGTCATGTAAGGGGGGTGCTGAGCCAGGAGGACACAGGCCCTGGAGAGGCCTCAGCCGGAGCCAGGGAGTCTGTAGACAAACAGCCCACAAGGCATTTCTGTGCAGCGCAGCAGTGGCTAAGGCTGCGGAGGGTCCAGAGTGCTCTGGGCCCCAGGAGCCACTCCTTGCAGGCAGAAGATTTGCAAACAGCTGGTGACGGAACCCTGCCCTGTCCCCAGCACCTCGGAAGATGTGGCCTGGCAAAGCCTCCGTAAAACTTCCAGAAGAGCCGATCTGTAACAGAGGAAGTCAACGGGCGCACACGGGGCAGTCAGAAGGGGTCACCGCCTGAAGGATCTTGGCGCTTCATGATAATGCCTCTGAACTCATGCCCACGGGGTGGATGCCACCGGCGTCTCACCAGGATAGGGTGGAGCTTCCCCAGCGGGCTTTCTGAGATGGGCTGGGCCTGTGGACAGGAGTAGAAGGCTCGGTTTTCCCCGAGAAGCGGCTCTGAGAATGTATCCGCTTCCTGGAAATGTCAGCCTGCAGAGGCTCACGCTTCAGGACCTAAGGACTCCCAAACCTCACTGTGCTTACAGCCGGGGCTACCCCCCAGGAGTGACGCCGGCCGGCTGGGTCTGGCTCCACTCTCCAGCCGAGAAGATAGCACAGGCTCCACAGGGCCTGGAAGGCGGAGCGTATGGGCGGGGTTGATCCTGCAGCAGCGGGCTGCACACGGCCCTATTAGATCTGGCGGTCCCGTGTGGGGCAGTGGCATTGGCTGGGGCCCTCCAGGCCAGCAGCCAGGTCTCCGGAGGAAGAACATTCCGGAGGAACTGGATGACCTGTTGGAGCACACACTCCCGCTGTCCCAGCCAAAGGGGAAGTGCTCGGCAAATATTTGCCAAATGAAGCAATGTTTGCTCTTGCCGTTCATGCGGGGCTGCAAGCCTGGGTCAGGTGGTCAGGTGCTGGCTGGAACCCTGGGCATCTGGAGGGCCCACCCGGGTGGCAAGTTTCAGAAAGTTTAAGCTGCCGCGTGGCCTGTAGACCCTGGTGGGATTGGCGAAGTGTCTCTCCTCTGGGCAGGCATCCCCGGACTTGTCCAGACCCACGGAGGGCCTTCCCAGGAGGAGTACGTCCAGGCCGGGAGTGCCTGCATGGCCAGCAGCGTCTCGGCCAAAGGTTGCAGGAGGGAGTCCACCCAGAGGCACTGCCGAAACAAGGCCTGGCCATCCGCTTCTGAAAGATCTGTCCCTGCAGGACTGCGGAGCCTAATGCTGCTCTCGCACACACGGGGTGACCCTGAGCGGAAAGACGCACTGCCAACTTCTCAGGACCAGGCTGTGTTCCCCTGCCAGACTGGGATGGGGCCGGGGGGGGGGGGCCCTAACCCAAGTCCCATGACTCCGGGTGTTACCAAGAAGTGTCGGGGCATGCGTGGTCCTCTCCCCCGAGCTGGTTGCACGTGGTTCCAAACCTTGGGTTACCTTCCATTCCCCCCCGGAAACCCTGTAGAGATGACCCATTGGAGGGGCTCTGGTGTTGAGCGCAGTGGGGATGGGCTTCTCCCCGTAATGATCTGGGCAAACTCCCCCAAGCCCACCACCGCCCCTTCATGACCCTATAGACGGAGAACTGCCCCTGTCCGTTTCCGAGGCTGAGTCTCTTCAGGAGAGCTGAAAGCCTCGTCTCTCTCCTGCAGAGCAGCGGGTGGTTTGAACCAGAGGCCTGGCCGTGAGCAGCCCACCATGGACCCACCGTGCTGCCAGAATCCTCTGTCAAACCACGGTCCCTCTCTGAACCTGCTTTTCTCTCTGATGCATAATGAGCCGCTGCTGGGAAATCCCACCTTTCTAGAAATCAAATGAGAGCCCCTCCCCTTCCCTGCCGGAAAGCATTGCTGTCTACAAACCAACAGCAAGTGGGGTAGGTTATCCTGGTTCATGATGACCCCATGTGTTACAAAGTAGCAATTGAAACACTGCCCCTCATCCCCCCCCCCCCCCCCCCCCCA